>JBBPOS010000183.1:0-52346 GCA_038091575.1 Leccinum subgranulosum
AAATGATGAGCATGAATTACCGTCGACAGCCTCGTTCCCAACACGCGTCAGACGGACTGTTGAGCCACTTCTTCGTGCGGGGTTCCCCAGTCTAATGCGCACTTTTACAGCTGCTGCGGTGGAGCGAGAGTTTCGAATCCTGAACTCATCGCAGAGCTACTAGGTAGAAAACACATCCACAGTCCGGGTGTCTCGGCAAACTGGCGCTGGCACGTGTCCCGAGTGGGTGGATCAGATAAAAGATGACAACTTGCGGCGTCAGAGCGCAATGCAAGTGATGCGCCAGGCAAAGAGAAATCAATTAACGGAACATTGAATGCTAAAATCAGGTAAGTCGTCCACCTAATTTACTTCTTTTTCTTGCCCTTTGTGTGCGACGCCCCTCCCCCACCTGTCGATTTTCCGCCGTGACTCTGAGCAGATGTTGTGCTTTCCAGAATCACGCCCTGCGTTGCACCTCCCGCACCTCTCCGCTTCCTGCCAGCTTGACCAAACGATGATCTCTCGCTCTTCTTCAACCACCGTTCCGGATCAGGTGCTGGCGTGACACCCGGAATTACGCCCTTTGGCACACGTTTCATCCGCGCCTTTTTCACCTTGTTGACACTTGTAGAATCATCAGGGTTCGGGTGAGTCGGCGCAGCACCAGTAGACGCCAAGTGTACAGTGGGTTGAACGGATGGCGGTGTTGCCGTCTCGATCGCGGAAGCGATTGAAGATGGTAGTGCATCAAGAGCACGTAGAAAGCCTGCGTTGATAAAGTCGAGATGCTTCTGTGAGGCGGTGAGGTTCGTCAGAATGTCAGAATATTCTTCCGATTGCTACGAAGGCGGTCAGCGATTCGTCGAGGGAACCCAGGCGGTGCACGTACAGGCTCGGCAGTCTCAAGCAGCTCGTTGTAAAGCCCAAGACTGGACTGGTACGAGCCTTGGCGATAACTCTACCCACAGCGAGTTCATATGGCGTCGATCTCTTATTAAGAAGCCACTCGTACGCACCAATTGCGCCTCGAGATGAAGCACTCCTCTGTGATCTTTCACAGATCCTTTGATTCTGCCGAGGGCAGTGGCAGCCTCCTCCTCTCGATGGAGGCGATACATGGCGTACGCCTCCTCAAATGTATAATCAGGGCTGTTTCCACCTGTGGAGCTGGCGATGAGAGACAGTGCTTCATCATACTGCTCTGTTTGAAGAAGCAGAAACAGTTTAGTCTGTAGAGCATCCACATCGGCAGGGTGCAAACGCAGAACTGAACCACGTTTATTGAATGGGTTACGAACTCCTGAATGGAGATGAAATGGGACCACTCGCTCTTATTACATGTCTTGATCGCGTTGGTGAAATGGCCACCCTCGATTTGTGCACACAACGATGCGAACAGCCGTTTCAGCCGTTCTTCCAGCGTAACCGGCTGCTTTTTCCGCTGTTGTGTTTTTCTTGGAGTGCTGGATTTTGCACCGCTGGTAATTGCAGTCCTTGGAGGCATCCTCACCGAAGTTGGTCAGCCAGGCTGACCTTCTACAACGTGTTAGGTTAGGGCTGGTGGTTGTGGCGGTGCACATAATTACCGAACAGTTTACGTAATCGGTGCACACACCTTTTGGACAACGAGCTACTCGCAGGGTGATAAAAACCCAAATGTTTACAGAAGAGTTGGTTCCTCTCACTACCATCATGGACGCGGAAACTCACTGCCGACATATCTCTATATAGATCTGTCCAGGAAGTGGAGGTAGAATCCCAGGATGCCAAGATGCAGGAACTCCCGACGGCCCCGGCTGCGATGGCCACCGCCAACAAGAGACGACCTAAGATTGACCTCACCGTCTTGTCCGGTGAACGCAAACGCGGTAAAAGCATGTTTGGTATTGTACTTGGCACGTTGAACAAGGCCAAGATTGAGGACAAGGAGAGGAACGCTAGCGATGCCGTCCGTCTTTCATCGTCCGTTCACCTGCCACTCTGACAAACTAGCTTCTTAGGCAAAAAAACGACAGCTTATTGAAATGAGACTACAAGCTAAGCTACGCAAAGAGACTGACTCTGTCAGGCGAGCAGAAGAAGCCAAGAAGGACAAAACCTCCGCCAATAGGAAAGAAGAAGACCTTCAGCTCAAGGACTCCATCGTACGTTTTTCGACTTTTCTCAGGCCACGGCATCTTCACGCACGGGAATCGTTTTTTTCTAGTACAAGCTGCGACGTGTACGACTTCCGATATTAAGCAATTTTTTGTTGACTACAGACATCATCCCACCGTCCGACGCATCCCCGCCCCCTTCAGCGAACCCACTTTTACCACCCCCACGTTCTCATCCACCACCCCTTTATTACCTTCCTGCTGTCCTAACGGCCGCCCAAGAGACTTTCCTCGCACGTCGAAAGGCAGAGGTGCGTTTTCACAGCACTCTCTTTCACGATTATAGATTTTAACATGTGATTAATTTTTCTGCAGGTTACTGAGGCAGCTGAGAAGGAATGGGCGGCATTCCGCGAAGAGCGGACTGTTGGCATCGAAGAGATCAAGAATGTTCGACAACGTATTTCCGAGGAGGATACTCGTCGTAAGAAGGAGCGCGCGCAGTCCGTCACAGAGGAGTCGGAAGACAAAGAGATGGCCGAAGAGCCACGAGAATCCAAGTCTGAGCCTGCACCACAATCCACTACGGACATGGAAGTGGATGAAGAATCGAAGCCCGAACTGGAGTCTGCAGAGTCGGAACGGAAAGACGACTCGGGCAGCATGCGGGCGGACGATGAAGATGCAGTCGAATATTGAACGATTTCGGTCTGTAGGGTATGTACATTTCGTATGTATCTCTTTTGTTCTTTCGTGTCTGTACCTTCTTGACCACTTGTCTTTGCTTCGACAACCTCAATTGAGGGACATTGTTCTGTCCCTATTTTACGGTACTCGAGCGACAGATAGCTTTCATATAGAGCAGACACGGGCATAGGGTAGCTGCACAGTCCGAGTAGTACCTCGCGTTGTGTGATAGGTACAAGAAAATCTGGTACGATCGTGCCTTCCTGATAGTTCGTCAGGAGAATCAAACGAGGTTGCGTCTTTGATAACTTGAGAAGTCAGTGGCGACCAAACCTATTTGAAGGCCTGATACGAGCATTGTTGAGTAGTCGAAACATTCCATCAGAGCACTTTGTTTCGCAAAGCTCTTCAGCGGGTCTGGGTGGGAATCAGCGGTATGCCCGCGGCAAGCTCTTAGTGGTTCTCAGAGATCAGTCATCCGGAAATCGACTCCGAACGACGGAAATGTAGCCGGTAGACTGTAGTCGATCCCCATGGCTGAGTGGCACAGATGGTAGATAGAAAGTGTGTCTAGTAGATGTTCTCTACCAGTGTCAAATATACGCTCTACATCATCATAGATATCCGTAGATTGACCACACGCTTCCGAAAACCACCCACTTCGACTGATATCTACCCCAATTTATAGCAGCGTATTCAATCCATATTCCCATAGAAACCAGTAGACAGCCGCAGAACGATTCGTTTCACGCTGGAATAGTACGCGATGTGATCGATTCTCATATCTTCTCGTCTACTCACTTCGACCTCAATCTACTACCCAACCACCCTCAAGAGTTGTGAGTTTGGTGCCACAATGACAAAAAAAGGACTTCAAGTTACTGAGGATTGACGTGAGCTGGTGACGATGCTGGAGGTGGCACACTTCGTTGGCAACAACGTTGAAGAGGGCGTCTTTGTGATCGCGTCATAGTTCTCGGACGCGAAGTTGCCTGCGGAGACATGTCCATGGAAAGTGAGCGGAAGAGTCAAAAGGGGGGCGATGGGAAAGAGCGACGGGCATATCGGCTTTTTAAATCGACAGTTCTGCCAGGGTACTCGATGTAGCAGTTTCCGAGTTCCATTATCATCTAGTACATATGCAAATGAATGTTGTACCCGGCGAATAGATGATGGCAATATCCAACTTTCTGGGTAGAGCTCCGTATAGTCATTACCTACTATGATATACTGTAAAATACTACGTTTATCTCCCACTAATCAGGTGTGTCGCCCTACACTCCCGATACATATCAATTTCCGGATGTCCAATTTTCACTGGGGATCATGGGCGGCAACACAGGCGAGGTTGATGAGATTGGGATATATGATAGGGCTGTGTTTGCAAGATATCGTCTTGTGAGATGGGCGCACGTCACAATGCTGTGGAAGTCAAGGGCAGATGTATGGTTGGATAGTTCGGACGGTCTCGAAGCGCCCCAGCGTCGGTCCGCGCTGCATGGGGGTAAGAGGCAAGCAGGAGACTGTAACGGGAAGACCACACTTGGCGCATGACGCTGACTCCGGGACCGGGACTTCAATTTGCCGGACTCGTTCTGGAACGGCCAGTTTAGATTTTCTGTCAGCGTTTAGATTCGCGCAAGGATTTAGGGTTCAGACCACTCAGGCCGGCAGACTATTCGCCCGAGAGCGCAGAGCGCAGACTGCCGGGCCCGCTTTGCAGAGTAGAACTTTCCGTTATGGCGGGTTCACCCGTGACTAGGCACCAGGCAAATGCCGCAAGCCCAGATAGTCTTCCATCAACCTTGGAGAACGTTCTCGATGGCAGTGACTGTCAATTCGGGACCGGGCGGCTTTGTCGGTTACATGTCCTCATTTGATGTCGGACGCACCTCAGGCCAAGTCACGTAAGGCTGGCAAATTCCGTGGAACGCCTCGAACGAGGCACATATCCAATCGGGTTCCTGGGCGATGACAAGCCCTTGAAGTTGCTCCCGACTCGGTGGCGAAGGTTACCGCCGCGTGGATTACGTAACAAGGAGGAAGCGAAAAGTGGCGTAGGAATGTAATTCGGATAGGATTGTCGAGTGATCATCCGAGTGTGTGAATGAGGGACGAGGGATGGAAGTCTGTGTTGGATGTGAGAGAACGGGGAAATTCAGCGCCGTATAGTCGAGTCGACGGCAAGATCTTCGCGAGTCTTGAAGTCTATAGGATTTCATAGGCTATCTATCAAGATATCGAGTTAGGTCAGTGCAAGTGCAACCCGAGAGCGGTAGCGACACTCAAGTCGTGAATGATACAAGTCATACAGCACCACAAGATCAGTCAGTTCAACGGTTGGATCTCTGCGCAGTCGGCGCCGGGCTGGGAGATACACCGTGATACACGTAACATAAACCAGATGCGGACTCGGAACGAGTCAGAACTCGGTTAGCGCCGCGACGTGCGGTAGGAAGGCAGGATACACACCTTCCACGGCAAATACAGCAAGCGGAGACGTTCCACCTGGATTCGTCCCGAAGGGCAACGGGTGCGGGATTGAACTCGAACAGGCCAGCCGCCAGCATCGAGGTCAGAGCTGATGAGTTTAGTATGGCAAAAGCAGACGTCCTGCATGAGTCGTACTTGCATGGAGACGTGTCAGTCGCTGTCAAAACAGAACATCACCAGGACCTCACTCAACGGGCAGCGTTTTCTCGGCTCGACATATCAGCAAGAGTGCCATCGCAGAGTCGGCCTATGGAGCATCCCCAGGCCTTTGACCCGATGGATGGTAAGCAGCCACAGACAAGCTCCCCGTCTGGAGTAGTGGTAGTTCCAGAACGACTAAGGGAAGGTGGGGGAAAGTAAAACGTTATCCAACGGATTTTCGATTGCGCAAGCCCGAAAAGAGGGGGGAGCAGTACAGCATGCCGACCGCACGTTCTTCATCATGGGGCCCGTCCCTCTTTGGGAACAAATAGTCTTTGCCTGCGCCACTGGATTCTCCGTCGATTTCAGTATGACCTTGTTGTGTCGATCAATTTGGTTTCATGCGCTCGCACCAGGTGGGTCGATGGTATGGCCATCGAATGGAAGATACGTCGGTCGGTGATCTCCGAATATAAAGAGCAACTAACACCATCACGTCACCACAGGATTATAACGGATTAGGTCTCGATTAAACCCCCTTCCGAGTCCCGTCCACAGATCTCGGGCCTTTTTATGCCGTGTGTGTGATGCAGCAGACGAACATCGTAAGAACACACCGCATGGAGAACGACAAGCGGGGGGGAGTTCTTGTGATCGCATGACTAGGTGAGAAAAATCTTTCACCATGCTTCATGAATTTGGATTTGCCATCAAGTAGTAAACGCGCAGGGAGCCCGGTGGTTCTCATCAGCATCGGCATCAACACGCACTTCCGTGTCTAGACGTGAGTTCATCCGTACCTCGATCCCCTCCCATCCCACGATGCATTCCATGGAACACTCACCACCTTCCTGTCGTCGGCTATGTTCATTTCCCAAGGTATTGGCTCCGACTGCGGCAAAGAGTGGACAAACACCAAGAAGAGACGATGCACGTCAAAAAACCCCTGCCGGAGGCCATCGAATCTTTGCCAGCACATCTTCATGTCCGTGCGCTAAATATCACCACATTCTTCCCACCGTGCAAACGAACGGTAAGAACGCGTGTCACTGAGTAAAAAAGAAGGAAGGGACCTAACTCGTGATAGGGTGCCGTATTCTCGCGTTCTATATGAATCCCTAAACACTAAACCACACATATGATCTCATTTCGACTCTCGAGCAAGATTTTTTGAAAAAAGAAAGAAAAGAGCATCTGTTTATGAGGAATACGCCTGTCAGTCACACGCAGCGAATGATCATACCTCTGACAGATTGACTAACTCGCCGTTAGGCCTTCAGGAATTTCACCGTTTTCGTTCACCGTTTTCCGATGAAGCCGCACGGCGCAGGCTGCGCTACGCGATCACGTGAGAATTATTGCTTGGGAGTTCGCAAATAAGGCTTCCATAGGGGCATTTACGACACGTCCCTGTCACCGGAGGTGCAAAAAGTCTCTGATGCTGTGCTAGGTACTTAGGGTTTCATGTATTCGTGAAATGAGGTCTCCTCGTCACCACGGTGATGTGACGCAGCGTAGTGGTAGTCCAGGCAAAGCGGCGCTGCTGTCAAATTTCTTGCTCTGCGGTGGTCGTGCTGTTGGTTGGATCTCATCAGATCATTAGTAAATTCCAACGAGAAAAATGCACACCCCGTACGATAACTCAAGAGTTTTTTTAAGAACCCGTAGCAGCACTAATAAATGCCCATGTGCCATTCGAGTCCGAATGTTCAATGAATACCGACATGCATGGGTAAACGTGATTGTGTATGATATCTCCATACTAATTAGTTCAAGACACCTCGTTTATACGCGGTGCCCGTGACCGATCACCATGCTCTGCGTGCTATTGTCACAGACGCGGACGAAGTTGTTGTAGCCGCCGGAATAGTGGCTGTACCAGGCGGACAAAGTGCTGTCGGCATGGGTGAGCTGACGGCGTCCCAAGCGTTGGGGTAATTGCATCCTTGCACCTCTGTAGGTGCCAACCCAGTATCAGCGGAGTCATACCACCCGCCGCCGATGCTGACAGTCGGGCTAGGACTGAACGTAGGGGGAGGGAGGGAGGGAATAGCGCTCGTGGACGTATAGGTGGGTAGAAGTTCTTGGTTCGCACCCGGCGTCAAACCGTTTATGGATGAAGGGGGATAATGACCATAAGTGGCTATCGAGCTTGCAGCAATAGTGCCAGCGCCAGCGCCACCCGTCTGCCACGGTTCGTATTGGCCAGCAAAGGGCTGTTGCGAGACTCCAAGGGCCTCACATGTCCCAAGTGCCGTCCGTGGATCCGTGGGTATCCATCCATTTTGCAGGCCAAGTTGGTAGGACCAGAGGGGAGATTCAACCGTATTCGTAGTGGACGAATTCCCGATCTGCCCAAACCACTCTTCAACGATTGTACGTTCGAGAACAATAGAGAACACGAGCAAACCTTCCAGGTCCAAAAGAACCAATTTTGAAGCGCGTCCATAGAAGCGAGGGTGAATTCCATGAGACCATCTTTCATCGTTTGATTCCATTGAGACGAGTCCAGAAACAGTGAGCACGATGGCCCGAAGCTCGCTGTTCCAGTTGTGCCCGTCAAGAAGAGCCCACAATCATTGTATCCGTCACTGAATTCGCCCGCGATGGTTATCCCAAAAGCAGACTGGCTATGTGAAAGGACATGAGACGAATGGAATGTCCAATCGATCATCAGATGCACCTTGCGTTCATACTATCTGCCCATGCATTACAAGCAGTCTGTGGCCAGATCCCACCTGCTTGAAGACCAGTACCAGTAGCGATTGGCTCTGTATTAGAATTGCCATCGAAGGCGAAGTATGGGTGCGTGTCGAGAATAATGCGATCTGACCCTTGCAGGAAGCCCGCCCAACTTCCCACGCCTAGAAAACCGTCGTGGATAACAATATAGGGACCGTGGCCTTCACCAATGCCAGTAATATTGCGAATCATGTCATATGCCAGGAGATAACTGAAAAGAGGGTTCAGTGTTCAACCAAAAGAGCAAAGGTGATACCCGAATCTCACAAGGATGTGATCTGGTTTTGGCCGATGGTGGATACAAGAGCCTCATTCACGATGCTGAAAACCGGGACGACAGGTTGCCACTCAGGCTGGGAAATGAACTCGGTAATAATTCTGATGTAATCCAGCGCACGTTCGGCATTAGCTAAACCCATAACACCATTGAGAAAATTGATGCTGCCTTCTTTTCCGGAATGGTTGTAACCTTCAGATCGCGCGAAAAGTGAGTGAAACCAGCATACTGCTCGACGAACGACCAAGCATTACCATTCTGTGAACCGGGAATAGTATGCAAATCTAAATTGACTCTTATTCCATATTTCCGCGCCCATTGTAAAACACGCAAGACGTACCTGATAAGATAAATCAGACAATGGGTCTTGACGATATGAACACACACGTACGGCCAGCACACTTTCTCTAGAAAAGGTTCAAAATCCCACTTTTCGATAGCCCAGAATGGAATTGGCAAGCGAATCCAATTCAATCCTGCTCCAGCAACTTCCGCAATGTCTTGTTCCGTCTGTCAGGCATGCGTTTGACGTGATCACATCGATTAAAAGGATGCAGGTTGCTTACAATAAACGTGTTGTAGTGGTCCTCGATTTGATTCAAACCACCGCTGGCAGTATCATTAGCCATGAGGGTGCTCAATGTCCACTCGTCTATAGCAGCCGGGTATTTTTGAAACAGCGAAGGGGAAATGAACGGTTCAAGGACGAATAGTCCTCCCAGATTGACGCTATGGATTACGATATTCATTACCGTGTGCATCGCGAGGTATAAGTACCTACCCATAAATTTTGTCTTTACCCCAAGTCCAGCTCGCATTTAACGGTGGAGTCCATGAGTTTGGTTGAGCATTATTATTGAAAGGATCTTCGGAATCGTACACCCCTATGTCATAAAGTGTATCAGTACTCGGTCACTGAGTCGGCATGTTCATTTGGGAAATGTAGCGTGAGAAAGAAATTCAGTACGTTCTGGAAACAAATACAGAAGACTAATTGCCGCTGACGCGCTGCTGTAGCGGCGTTAGCCGTATGAACTTCGACAGGCATAATGAATTGACAACCAGCCCCAAACAAACTCCATATTATACTCTCGGAGAAAGGAAGAATCATACAAACTCACAAAAACCACCAAAATTATTGATATATGTGAATGTTGCACCATCAGTGGTCGTGACAACTGAACCGTTACCGCCAGTCGTCGGAGTATCTCCCTTTCCAGAACCACTTGGACTACTAGCACCTGACGTAGTGGAGTGTCGCTTGACGACCAAAAAGTAGACGGGAATGATGATTGCCACAACCACGATAGCAAAGATAACGAATCCAATCATCCAAAAGATGGGGCGAGCAAAGATCGAACGTTTGCGATCAGCCGGCGATCTCGGATTCGGATCTTCAGGACGGGTGGAAACTTCATTGAACGCCTTCTCGTGTATATATTGAGAGAGCGGAGGGGAAGAATTGCCCACGGAGCCCAACGCATACGATGTGCGGGAGGAAGCACTGGTGAACTCTGCGGCTTGCTCCAGGTATGAGGCTCTGGGAGGATTTAATAACAAGCCATCCTGTGGAGGGGTATTTGACACCACCCGATGAGAGTCTACGGCCTGTTTTACCGGTCTTGAGGTGCTAGACGGCAACAACGACATCGAAGTCAAGCAACGAGGCTCGCAGCACCGAGGGAAACAGGCAGCACTGCAATCAAATGTTCGCACATGGGATCAGTCACCAGTGCTTGAGAAGAAGTATGGTAATCATTATTCCCGTGTACCCATGACCTGGATCTCATCAACACGTGCCAAGGTACTTACTGGCAACGGCCACATCCATTGGAATTTGGGCGAGAGTTTTGGATGGATATGACGGAAGCCTTGATAGAAGAAAAATGCTACGCGGACGAGATTTTAGGTCTCCTCGAACAATTGTTGAGGCAAAGAGCAAGGTTTTTTTTCACACTCTCAGGGGTGAAAATTAACTCAAATTAATTGTCCGATGCACTCAGATTGAGTTCCGATTGGCGAGGGAATTTTCTCCTTTGCAGAGCATGTGATGGAGTACCTAAGGCGGAAGCCAGAAAGCCCAGGCTCCTTCCCATCCTTGTGCTGGAGGGCTTGAGGCGATCCTAGTATTGTCCCACGAATACAATTGAAACTCAGCCCACTTCCTCTTTTGGTGCCTCAATCCCTCCAGCAGCGGCTGGCACAACTCGTTTACGAGGTTCGTTCCCGACGCTCGGCAGGCTCGGCAGAGTCGTCAACATTTGTGTGCTGATTTACGGAAAGGACAAGTTAAATCAAATAATATTATATGTCAGTCTTTCTTACTTCGTCTTCATGTCAATACCAACCCCTAGCATCGAAGAGATCGCAAACCTCACAAAACAGAACGGTGGACTCTATTACAACATATCCAGGATCAATGTCAGGCAATTAAAAGGGTTTAGCATCAAAGACTTAATGCACGTTGTTAGACGCAGCACGCCGCGGCTGTGGCGTCTAGGATGTATCTTTGTGTTCATATCATCACCTCGCCCAGGCTCACCGTGTGTGGTGTTGCCAGCACGACACGTTGTCGTCCGAATCGCTCCGAGCGTAAATTTCGTTGTAGTATGTCGTGTCGTCATGTTCATCTTCGTCATCGTGTTCGACGCAGTCCGCTGGTGGTGTGGTCCTGGTCCTGGTCCTGGATAGGGAACTGCACGGGCATGGATTACCCGCGGCGGGTAACGGGTACGGGTACTACGGGTACGGGTACCTGTGACTGGCATCGCGTCGTCACGTCGTCGGGTCGTCGTTCGGTCAGCACCAGTGTGCGACCCGGTGCGGGTACCTGTCACCGTCTCGCCATCAGTCGCATCGTCGATGCGTCGTCGTCATCGACAGTAGTCGTTGTTGGCAACGCGCCGTCGTTGTTGCTGACTCGGATGTGCTGTCGCCGTTGTGTCGCGGACACCATTTCGGGATGTCGTTGCGTCGTCCTCATTGTTGTCTCACCGTGACTGTGCGGTCCTCGTCCTCATCCTCGTCTTTGTTGTTGCAACGCCGTCAAGTCAACATCGCGGACGTTGTTGTCGTTGTCGTCTCGCTCACATCGTCGACACGCCGTCAGTTGATGCGTCGTGTCGGCGTTGTCATCTCGCCGTTGTCGCGTCGTTAGTTGGTGTCGTGCCATAGTCGAGTCATCATGTCGACGACTCGGCATGCCGAGGTGAGCCTGAGGGAGAGAGGAAGGGAGAGTGAGAAAGAGAAGAGGAGGGACCGTACCTCGTCAGCATCACCCTGCGCCTGCCAGTGCTTTGTGTCCTCGATCTCGTACTCATTGCGTCACCCTGACCGTGTCGTCTCGCCGTTGTCGCGTCGCTACTCGGCGTCGTGTCATCGTCGGCGTCGTCATGTTGCCGTGCACGGGTTCTGGTCGTCGTCGTTTTCGTCTCCGAGTCGCTGTTGCGTGTCGGCGACTCGGCATGCCAGGGTGAGCCTGAGGGAGAGGGAGGGGGAGCACGGTAGGGAGAGTGAGAAAGAGAGGAAGAGGGACGTACCTCGTTGGGGTCACCATGCGCCTGCTTTGTCCTCGTCCTCGATCTCGTCCTCGCCGTATCACCTCAACCTTGTCGTCTCGCCGTTGTTGCGTCGCCAGTCGGCGTCGTGCCATCGTCGAGTCATCGTCATCGTGTTGCGTTATTGTTGTTTTGCGTCGCCGAGTCGTAATCATCGTTGGAGGGGAAGGGGGACGAGTTGCCGTTGTGCGCGGCGTCTTGCTCGTCTTGTGTTGTCGTTGTCGTTGTCGCGACGAGGGAGAGGAGAAGGAGAGAGCGCACGGATGATGTTGCCGTCGCGTGTCGTTGTCAACGGTGTGCGTCTGAGTCCGTTGGGACACGTTGGGTGGAGAGGGAGAGGAGGGAGAGGAGGAGAGGGCGCGGACCATTGTGCAGTTGCTCCCGCACGCGCATTATTGTTACCAATAACGGCACAACGACACGCCGGTGTCGACCACCAACGCTGATGGACGAGCGACTTGGATGCGACGGAATGCCACAACGCGACACCGATGATCCACAGCACGCGTGCAGTATCGAAATGGTCGCGGTACACGGGTGAGCAAATGTCAACCTGTACCTGCCACCCGTGCCATAGACATGACCGTCTCTTCAGGATCGTTAACATCTTTGCCCGAATCTTTTCGATGCTAGGGGTTGGTACTGACATATAATATTATTTTATTCTTGTCCTTTCCGTAAATTTGCACAGCACACAAATGTTGACGACTCTGCCGAGCCTGCCGAGCGTCGGGAAACGAACCTCGTAAACGAGTTGTGCCAGCCGCTGCTGGAGGGATGAGGCACCAAAAGAGGAAGTGGGCTGAGTTTCAATTGTATTCGTGGGATAATACTAGGATCGCTCCAGCACAAGGATGGGAAGGAGCCTGCAGAAAGCCCACCTCTCAGACAGCGTTGGGCAGTTGCTAAGTTCAAGTGTCCGGCCCGGCTTAGTCATCCCTTCCTATACCGTTTGCATTGCGCCCGCGTGGGCGCCTTCAAGTTGGTCCTTTTCTAATGACGGTGCTTTGTAGGTACAGTCACGCATCGCAGTGTCTTCCGGAGAACTGTCGTATTTTATCGTCCGATATGATGATCATTCGCATCCCATTGATGTCTCATTGAACACAGGTTGGCCAGTGATCTCGATTTCCGTGCATCATCGCTGATTACCCAGACCCAACCAAAAGGTCGCAGACTACTTATATTCATGGTTGGTTCACGGGAAAGAAAACGTCACGCGTACTCCTCGTGAGAAGGTATTTCGTGCAATTTTTTTTACTCGATGGTTGACCGAGCAAGTTCCGAGATTATCGTTCAGCCATATCTGGACTGTTCAAGCACTTCATCTGAGCTCGCTGCATTCGCTTACAGGTTGCAGCCATGACGAACATCTAACCCGCTTCTCATCATACCTGTTGATTGTAACTTAGTTAACAAGAACCTGTCGATGTTCTTGCGTGTGGTTATTGCATCATCTCGTATATGGTTCATGGCGGGGAACTACTTACCAGGAACTGACCTCGAACCTACATCGATCATGGCAACGCAACACCCTCGCCCCGGCTGGCCGCATCCGGCCGCATCAATGGCCTTCTTTCCCAACCCGTGATTAGTACTTCCTCAGTGCCATACTCGGACGATATTAAAATACGTACTGTATACATATCGTGTAGATGAATTGATCGTTTTTTCTTCATACAACTTATTCTTTCAAATCGCCCACGCATTTTTTATGGATAAAGCTGGCAGTGCACCTGGGCAGGTTCGCGGGAGGACTGCTGTACACTGCCATACTCATCGTGTTCAGGGGACCCGGGCTAATATACTGGTTATCGATCTATAGTTAATGCGCTGACCTTCACAAATGGGCCTGGTGGGTATCTGGGTCTGATTGCAGCCGATGCACTATCTCATATGTGGTGCATCATGATGGTCACGAGCGCACCGGTAACTGAACCCGAACATCGCCGGAGTGAAACGCCGTGGACAAGCCGGCGAAGAATTTGAATGCATTGATATGGAAGCGTAGGGGTGTATCTAAGCAGATGCCTGAACGCACGACGAACAAGCTTCCAACGGCCGTCCTATTTGTCTCGGCACCACTCACTGGTCAATTCTAGGGAGTTTGGCTGACGCGCATAAGCAGAATCAATGTTGAATTCTGACAGGTTCAGACTCTCTCTCCAGTCTGCTCAGCTCAGCTCAGAGCGCTGTTCGCATTAGATAACTTGGTTGGACAACGTTTAAAACCACACATTTTGCTCGTACCTTTGTTTTGTACTCAACCAAACTTTCACATCAGACGGATTCCCGCACACCGGAACGCGTGCACCCGTGTGTCGGAAGCGTAGACTTTGAACCTGAGAGGTGATCTTTTCCCCTCGGCTCGGGGCGGGTGACTTGTGCTCCTAGAGGAAATAGCTGGTTGAAACAGGGCAGAAAGTAGCACTGCAATATCTCTTATTTGTGAACTGTAGCTCAATTGTCATGAGCGCGTTGTTCCACGTTCTCGCCGCGGCGGGGCGCGCTATGGACAGCCTCGGGTCAATCTCCCGGTCCAATGACCAGTGTGGTGATTCAGTGGCAGTAAGTAGGAAGAGCCGAGGAAGGAGAGCCGTGCGTGTGAGCTGCTGAAACGATCAGCAAATTAATGAATCCATTTACGGAAAGGGCGTGGTGATGTGGCATTTGCCGAGTCCGGGGTATGGCCAGCGCCGGAGACAAAGTAAACCATCTGAGATCCATCCAGATCCACGATCCATGGCAAGTCCCCTCCCTTTCAGATCCCTTTCCTGCCAGCTGCTTCTCCATTCCGTGTTATTGATTTGTTATTGAATTACCTTCCTTCGCTACATGGGACTCGTTGGCTCTACGTTGAACGTGTGGTGTCTGATTTGATGCTCAGTGCTACCAAACAACAATTTCAGAAATTGTAGCGAGGTCCAGGTCACTGCGTCTTGTGGCCGCCGCTCCTATTCCCAAATGGGCGAGCGACTCCACTGCTTCCCAACGCCGTTACGATATACACGTACGGTCAACAATTTGACTTGGTCTACTCTGGGGTATTGAATACTGTCCCTCTTTTAGCTGGTTCCGGCAAACTGAACTCTACAATTGCCGTCAAGTCCTCCCATTCTCCCCTATTTATGATCATCTCCCGCCGATGAGTTTGTTCTCGTATTGAGCCCCTCATGTATCCGAGTCCCCCGTTCCGTCTGACGAGCCACATCACGCGATGTCTCGATGTCGCAGGTAGTCTTCGCTCTTCACCGCTTCCCAATGCGGAGTCTGCGGCTATTCCCTTCCGAACATGCAGCGCACACGATTCCTTTTCATTCGAGTACAGCGTGGACGACATCTTGCAGATCATTCTGAAGACTCGGAAGACCTGGAAGACCTTAAAGGGTCGATCGGAAGCAGTATGGCCACCTTACCTCGAAGCGATCATGCTCAAGGGTACGTCCATCAGCGTGCGTGTGTCACGATTCTCATTATTTGGCTCACAGCTCTCCGAGAATATGAACCTGCTGACTCGCGGGAAACACGAATTCTGGGCCGCTATCCAATGCGCAATCGTTTCATATCCGATTATATCCATAATACCACAGGAAAATACAGATCCGCCAAGCAGGTAGGTAGCCGCTTGCAACAGCTTAGAGACACACCCGAGGGCCGCCAGTGTAAGTGCCACATCGCCGCGCGGTCCATGTGCGGACAACACTTCATAAAGTTACGCTCATAAAATTTTGTTTGTGTTTGTATTTGTCATATACCAGTGATCGATGTATTGACGCGTTGCTATCACACACGGTTACGCACCGGCTCCTGCGATGCGCGGGTTCCCGTATTCCAGTCGACTTCTTGGGACGATTCATCTTCCAGCCCCTCAGTTTCCAGTATATCTTGGGATACCTCTTCCTCTTCCTCTTCTTTAGATTCCCCAGTCACCCCAACGAGTCCTATCATGCCTCGCCTCCCTCAGCCAAACCCTCGTCAACCCGTCGAATCGCGGATGCCCGTCTACATCGACATCCTTCCACAGCAATCACTCTTGTCTCCAATGGGTCATGGCCCCTCATCCACCACCACCGCATCGACGTCCAGTTCTAGCTCCCGTCCTCCGGACGTGCGTCACATCCGTCACATCGATCCTACAGTGACCTTTGTCTCCCCCTGCCCTGTCAATGGAAAGTCTTCCTACATCGTTTGCCTGGACGGAGCACCCGTCCACACAGAGCATACAATGCTTGAATATGTCGGACCTTATTTTTCTTCGTCGTCTGGTCAAGCGCCCGGCGACGAACCTGCACTATATAATACGACACTCGTACCCAAATATTGGGACGTCCTCTGCAAAGCCGCAGGTAAGCCTCGCCCATTCTGCCAGTTCCCGGTCGGCTTTAACATTGAACACAGACCCCACTTTGTACACGATCGTCCAAGATGTGTATTGTCTCCCTGATCCTGTGCTCAACCAGGACCGCTCGCAACGTCCTCGCCCGGCACACATCTTCTCGGCCACATATCATTTCCAATATCCTCCAGGGTCCGCTACTCCTACCTATGGACAGTCATCCGCGGGCGCCTTGAGCCATGGCTCTTCCATGACGTCAACGTTTGGTCATCAAACAGCGCACGGCTCCATTCCTTTGGGTATTACCCCCTCAACGTCATTCCCTATTCCCACACCGTACCATGCTCCAGCCTCCGGAGGATCACGTGCACCGTCCGAGGCGGAGCAAAACCTATTTGACACGCCTTTCATGTTGGACGTCAATTTCGACCAGTTTGCGTTCGACGACTTTGTCGCCAACTTGGATGGAAATTCGCAGAGTACGTCTTCGTCCCACTTGTATCCCACGGACCCAAACACATTCGTACGTTTCGATCCCCTCCTGCTTGGCGTGCATCCTAATGATGTTATTTTCTTCCAAGATTATGTAACACGGACATATGCGCTTTATCATGTCCCATCTTTCACTGTATTCTGGACGTCATGTGTTCTGCAGTGTTTCCCATTGTTCGTTTCTTGTGGATGTGGCCTTTGAACGTAGAACGTTCACTGGACATGTTGTTTCCTACACCCAATAGCAAAGTGATGGCGATTATATACTCGTCGTCAGGCCCGGGTACGGACTATGGATTATACTGATAACAGTATATTGATCGATCGTTATCGTGCTTCTTGTGGTTTGGTTAAACACGTAATTACGCAGGATGTACAAGCGAAGGAGGAATTTATGGTAAGTAAGATATTCGTCGGGCAAACCTGCTCCCAGTCGTGCTTCCTTGATATGATCGATGATCGCCGCATACCCTCCAAGCGAAAAAAAAGCAGACACACGGCCATTGGAAGTTTTTTCAAGATGGAACGGTTTGTCATTATATCCTATTATACTGCTAAACTCCCCTCGTCGTCAGCGAGACGTCGGTCTGCCGATCAAAGCCGGTGACCGCCAAGGGTTGACAGGAGTCACAGGGCAGTGTCGCCGTCTGTGGCATGTCATATCTTCAATCTTCTAGCTTCACGGCCCTGGCACTAATAGTCCAGGGTTTGCCTCGACCGATAAGGGTGTAGAGGGACGGGAACTTGACGTCATGCTCTGCGGGAAGTAAGGGAGAGAGTTGAGAGCGATGGGCATCATTCAATTGGCTGTCCGGCCTGTTCTTAACGTGACGTGTGGGCATTTGACATCGATATTAGTGGTGCGAGTGTGATCAGGTGTGGACTGTCCTGATGGGGGACGGGTATTTGATGTGACTGCGTTGGAATTGAAGCCAGTGCCATCGATGGACTGGATCGGGACGAGGGGATATTTCGTGATCCGAGGTAGGGCTGGGAACGTCTAGGTGGCGAGATGGTCGGAGCAACTCTAATTGTGCGGACCCATGCTTGCCTCTGTCGTCAACACCGCTGCGCGCGAGGACGTATTATTTCCGAGAGGCGTGCATCTGGCTTCAAAGTTGGCTGTTTCTCCGGGCCGAGGCAAAATTTGGAGCAAAGAAACTCAGATAGGCTGTACAGGCGAATCGTTTGCATGGATCCAGTGGGCGTGGGGAACACGAGGCGGATGGGTGGGTACGCGGATGGAGCATTTGCATAATAGTTAGACCCGCCCACGGTTGGCCCTGCGAAGTGAAGCAACTGCACGTTAATTGCGTGTTGCAGTGCAAGGCACGGCGGTAAACTGAGGTGACGCCGAGGATGGCAGTCAAACGTTCGTTTTTTCTTTCCCCGATTGGTGATGTATAACGCGTAAAGGAACAGGCTTGGATGTGCACGAGGCAGGGGAACCGTCTGCCTGGTGGTATGTAATGATTGATAATTTTTGGTCTGGTCCGGTCGAGGCGGGGACGCGCGGTCAATGACCGATCGATGATGTGATGTAAATGTTGCCGAATTAATACAATGACACTATCGGCGCACGTCGGAGGTATGCAAGTGGACGTACAAACCGGCCCTTCTGGAAGCCAGTGACGATATCAATCACAGATCTGAGTCTCCAAGGAGTGTCAGTGGGGTCAGCGAAACCATATACAGTGTGTTACGTTACTGTTTGATCTGGCCGGATTTCTGACAGTGACGGACGTATCGCTGAGCGTTCATAGAACCTGAGCCTAACCACACAAGGATTGGACTCGGAATTCTGGTCATTTTTTCTGATCGGTGATGTGCCACCATCCGGAAGCAGATCGGATAAGATAATTCGCGGAGTATCTTCATATGATAGGGACAAGCACAGACAAATAACGCGTCGCGTTGACCTGACTTACTGACACACATGGCGGTCGAGCTACGAGAAGAGGATGCGTTCATGCAGACGCTCTTTGACGGCTTGGACACGTCCATCAGGTCCAAGACGTCCCCTTGTGCTAAACGCTCACCTAGGAAGCACAAAGTCACAGAAAATGCAGACGACTTGTCTGTCCTACTGGACGGTGCGGAGGACTGGGACTGGACGGACATGGAGGTGGATTTCATGACACCCAAGAAGAAGAAGGCCAGTCCATCTAAAGTATGGGACCTCTCGTTCTCGCGCATGCGCAGTTCTGATGGCAGGTACCAGCGGTCGCCTCACAAACGCCAACGTTCGCCTGTTAAACAACCGGTGACTCCTCGCCGCGGTCGTTCTATACCGTCTGGACCCCTTCAAAACCAAGACCTGAACTTGAGTTTGTCTGCCCTCGTCGATGGAGCGGAGACTTGGGACTGGGAGGACATGGAAAACGACTTTCTCACGCCTGGTCGTAAGCGCGACAAGTTGAAGCTCAAGGTTTGATCTATTGTACTGCGTTCCTCTCTCCTGTCTTGATTTGGATGGCAAGTCTGCTGTTGCCCCAGAAATAGCCTATGCCAAGCCCCCCACTGTGCGGTGTATCGTCGACGCTGTAGACGAGCGATTACAACTCGGCTCCAAGGTCAGGGACTCTTCCTACTTCTTTCAGATTCTCTTGACAATGCAAATAGGTATTGTTGGTGAAAACCCAGCCACACGGGCACTCGCGCTCGGTTATACTTCAGGACGACTGGGCTGAATCTGACGTCCGAAAAGGTGCGAACAATAGCTATGGCCCGTCAGAAGTTCCGACCAGTTCATTTGAATTGTTAGGCGATATCATCAATGTCCTAGGACAGTTCGACTCAAAGGGCTCCATTACGATCTCATATCATGAGAATCTTTTCATTCTTCATCCAGATCTACTTATGACGGCGACTGCGCTCTCAAATGCCACGCAATGCAGGCGCAAACCTCTTTTGTCTTCCCTGATAAGGTCAACGTCTGACGTCTCACCTGCACTCCTGTGGGGTAATATGCTGCATGAGATTATGCAAACATGCCTTGCTACCCAGCAGTGGGATGAATTTTACGTTGAAGACTTGATCGAACGTGGCGTTATGAAGAGCCTCCCGGAAATCGTAAAAATTGGAGTTACCATCGAAGATGCCAAGCGGGAAGTTAAGCTTCGTTCCAAAGGTCTCAAAGTATTCTCTGCTCGCTATATCGCAGACAAGCCCAAGGTAGACCCTTTCTTCGTCATGATTTATCGTCACAAACGTTTTTATCATAGCCCGAGGCCATCCTCACCAATACCCGAGCGGCAGCCAACCAGAATTCGCGTCTCGCCATCACTTCTTTATATGATATCGAGGAGGACATATGGTCACCTACCTACGGCCTCAAAGGGAAGCTGGACGCAAGTGTCCAAGCTATCATTTCCGAGAGCACCCCGGAAACGCAAGGACCCCTACTCAGTACGCACACCGTGCCGCTCGAGATCAAAACGGGAAGGTCCATCGGTGGCATGGAACACCGCGCACAGACAATGCTATACACTCTTCTCGCCGAGGAGCGGTATGGCGTTCAAGTCCCTAGTGGGCTGCTTTATTATACCCAAAGCGAGGAGGTCGTGAGGGTCCCTCGAACTAGAAACGAACTGAGGGGCCTCATCGATGCAAGAAACGAGATGGCTGCGTACACAATGCGTCGTGTGAATCAGGGTAAGGCTCCCGAGCCTTTCTTGCCACCTACGATCGATGATGAGCATGCGTGTAAAAAGTGCTTTGAGCTCAATGCCTGCATGTTGTACCGCAAGGTAAGTACCGGCGATCCTCGGAGCGTCCTTCATTAAGATGACCTGCAGGCTGTCGAGAATGTAGTCGACGATTCGTCGCCGATTGCAGGGATTTATGATGCCAAGGCTTCGCACTTGACGCCCGCCCAAGCGGAGTTCTTCAAGCGATGGGAAGCGCTGATAACGTTCGAAGAGCAAGACAGTATCCGGTTCCGAAAAGAACTTTGGACGATGACGGCAGGACAACGAGAAGAAAAGGGTCGATGCTTTGATGCCATGGTCATCGACAAGACGTTCATCCCCCCCAACATCATACCAAATGCAACGGAGCGGTACCGATACACATATCGGTTTGTCCGCGGGAATGATCCAGCTTTCCAGAGTCCGTCTCTATTGAATGGCCACATAAGCACGGGTGATGTCGTCGTCGTCTCCGTTGATCCAGAACTCCTCGCACTCGCTCGGGGCCTCATCGTGGACCTCACACCCCAAGAGGTCGTCGTGAGCGTCGACCACGAACTCGACGTGGTTAAGATTGCTGCGCGACTGCAGGTCTTACGCAAGTCCTGGGCACGGATCCGACCTGTATTTCGAATTGACAGAGATGAGATATTTGGGATGGGTCGTATTCGGGACAACCTCGCACGGTTATTTTACGCTGATGGGGACACGAAACGCCTCGAGCTGGTCGTGGATCTTCGAAGACCGACGTTCGAGGACGAACAGACGACGGTGGACACGATGCGCGATGTTCCCGAGTATGCCGCTGCGACGGGCAAGCTGAACTCGGGTCAAATGGCGGCGGTGACACGGGCGCTCAGCGCCAACGATTACGCGTTAATCCTCGGGATGCCTGGGACTGGGAAAACGACCGTGATTGCGGCGCTCATTCGGACGTTTGTGGCTATGGGAAAGACGGTGTTGTTGACGTCATACACCCACTCTGCGGTGGATACCATCCTGCTCAAGCTCAAGGATGACGATTATAAGATTCT
This sequence comes from Leccinum subgranulosum, assembly GCA_038091575.1. Lineage (NCBI taxonomy): Eukaryota > Fungi > Basidiomycota > Agaricomycetes > Boletales > Boletaceae > Leccinum > Leccinum subgranulosum. The sequence continues at coordinate 21,527 of JBBPOS010000183.1, forward strand.
GAGGTTGGGCAACGTGGACAAGGTTGGTTTGATGTATATGATACAGTGGATTGTAATGACGGGCCACCTAGGTTCATCCAGAGGTCCACAAGTTTACAGAAGCAGAACGGAGGACTGCAAAGACCATTGAACAAGTTGAAAACCAGATCATGTCGCCACCTGTGGTAGCTACCACGTGTTTGACGATCGATCAGTGAGTTTTGAGTCAGTCGATGACTCGAGGGAAGGTACTGAGATTACCATAGTCCTCTGTTCTCTCGACGGACATTCGATTATTGTATCGTGGACGAGGCGTCCCAGATTACGTTGCCTACCTGCCTCGGTCCACTGCGTTTCGCGGACAAGTTCGTGCTCGTCGGAGACCACTTCCAGCTTCCGCCACTGGTGAATTATGCTGTTTCCCGCATTACGACGTGACCAGGAGTTGACATACTTATTTAGGTCCGTAATCCTGCCGCGAGAAAGGGTGGCCTAGAAACGTCGCTATTCCGGCGACTCTCCGAAACCCACCCACATGCGGTTGTGGACCTGACGCATCAATATCGCATGAACGAGGATATCATGCTCTTGTCAAACAAACTCATCTATGGGGACCGTCTTCGGTGTGGTTCGGAAGAGGTTGCGGAGCGCAGTCTGGCGCTGCCTGACAAGAGATTTATCGACACCCTTCGTGGAGTGGGTGGATGTCTGTGTGATGATAACCAGTGTTGGCTAGCGAGACTCTTGGACGAAAAGTAAGTGATCGTCGCCTTCTTTTTGCATGTTTTAAACCGACTAATTGCGATCCAGCTGTAAAGCTGTCTTCGTGGATACAGACCGCGTACCAGCGTTCGATTCGCGCGTGGGAGACTTGGTCCAGAACGAAGTGGAGGGCAAGCTCGTATACCAGATCGTCGAGGCTCTCTTGCAGAGCGGCGTCGAGGAACGACAGATCGGGATCATGTCACTGTACAGGCAGCAGATCAAGCTGCTCTCGCATCTGTTGCAGGAGAGGAAGCAGATCGAGAAATGGACGGCAGACAAGAGTCAAGGGAGGGATAAGGATTGCGTGATTATTTCGATGGTGCGATCGAACGATCACAGACAGGTACGTACGCGCCTTTCGATGTGTCTGTTCAACCTCCGCGTGTATTGGAACTAACGTGACTCCCTGCACAGATTGGCGATCTGTTGAAGGACTGGCGACGCGTCAACGTATCGTTTACGCGCGCGCAGTCGAAGCTGATCATCATCGGTTCGCGGAAGACGCTCGGCGCGACGTCGTTGTTGGCCGAGTTTCTAGAGTTGATGGACGAGCGGCGGTGGGTGCTCCGGCTGGCTGAGGGCGCTGAGAAGACGCATCCGACGTTGGAGCCTCCCAAGATCACTGCGCTCGTAGGAGGGAAGCAGGGCGGGAAGAGAGCTGCGGATGATAGCTTGATCTGTTCGGAGGGTGGGGAGAGGGATGGACTTGCGCCGGCGGTGGGGACGCCGTCGAAGAAGTCGAGGACGTCCCCGGTGGGGGTGTTGAAGGGGCGGCCAATATTACAGGATGTAGTGAATGGGGAGTTGTGATGTATATTTAGTTGTACTTTAATTGGATATTGACTCTGAGGATGAGGGCTAGTGCTCACACGTCGAGTGGGGCTATGACGTTAAGGTGGTTTTCCGTTGCCCATTTCCGCTACTGAAGCGCTGAGACCGGAATGATGCAGCGGGGCGTTCCGCTCTTCAATGATTGGTGGGATCCATAACTCGTGGGAAGTATGACGAACTTGTAAGGTAAGGTGGTCGTGCGCAGCTCTCCGCCATTTACTACAACTCACATGACATGGACTTGACGTCGACCAGTACCGTTCTCTCAGACCTCCTCCGCCCCCTCCACCATCCGCAAGAGTGGCCTCAATCGTCCGAGACCATCATCCTCGAGCCCTTTTCGTATGTCTGCTCCAAGCCAGGCAAGGAGATCCGATCACTCTTGATCGAGGCATTCAACCTTTGGCTTGACGTTCCGCGTGCGCAGCTCTCCGTGATCGCGCGCGTCGTGCGCATGCTGCACAGCGCCAGCCTTATGGTCGACGATATCGAAGACGGGGCGCAGCTCCGACGGGGTCAACCCGTCGCCCACCGCATCTACGGCGTCCCACACACGATCAACACGGCCAACTATGTGTACTTTTTGGCGTACAAGGAGCTCGCAGCGCTCAGGCCAAGTGGTGAAGGTTCTGGCTCCGGGCCCCCAGACGGGGCGCAGAGGGTCGTGGCGAATAAGGACCTGGATCTGGTGGTCACCGAAGAGCTGTTATCCCTCCATCGCGGACAGGGGCTCGAGATATTTTGGCGGGACACGCTGCAATGTCCGACCGAGGAGGAGTACGTCGCTATGGTGAACAACAGTTGAGTCGTGCTGTTTTGTCGGGACGTCCGATGATTGCACTGACGATTGGTGTTTGTCCAGAGACAGGCGGTTTGTTCAGGATCGCCGTCAAGTTGATGATGGCGTGTGCGACCAAGAATGTGACCGTGTAATAGTCCCTTTCTGTCCTTATCCGAGGTATTGCTGACGATTATCGTCGCTAGAGATTATGTCTATCTAGTCAATCTGATTGGGGTGTACTTTCAAATCAGAGACGACTATATGAATCTCCAGAGTACAGAGGTGTGCTTCGTCGTCCTCTGAAATCGTTGCAGGATACACTTATGATCGGGCACATTACAGTATTCAAAGAACAAAGGGTTCGCGGAAGATCTCACTGAGGGCAAATTCTCTTTCCCAATCGTCCACGGAGTACGAGCGGATGTGAGCAACCGCGTGATACTAAGTAAGCTTGCAACTTTGATTATACTTTTACAGAATGCAGAGCTTTTTCCGAATCACAGACGTGCTCCAAAAACGACCCACGACTCCGACGTTGAAGCATCATACCATCTCTCACTTACGCAACCAGACGGGTTCGTTCAGCTATACGTTGAAGATAATGAAAGAGCTCGAACAAGAGGTATGTAATCCCTGGGATTGAATCGCGGGGGATCCCACTATTTACGCTCGTTGCATCGTCAAGGTCCGAGTGGAAATCGCGAGACTTGGAGGGAACAGTCAGCTTGACGCGATCCTGACCACACTGCACGTGGAGGATGATCAGTGATCAAAGTACGATGGTGTCATTGTAGCATTTCGTCACATTCGACACCGTCGACCAACGTTTGTAACAATATTGCAGGTGGGGTTAACGCAGGTTTATTGGGCCGCTTCGATCTATACCAGGGGCGTAATCAGTCTGCTTCCCCGTCATCCCAACATGTACCATAACAGACGTTGGAGAAATGGGAAAACCAAAGGGTCGAAGTTGGCTCTCAAGGAAAATATATTTGTCCAAGCCAAGGTTTGCACATTACAATACAACACGGTTTCCGAACGACTCTGCGTGATCAACGGATGAGATGCAAATACTTGTCCTCAACTCTGATAGTAAGCTGAGTAGTTCAAGTGTTACATGACCTACTCAACGGGTACAATAGACACAACATAGGCAGGATCCCCGAAGGTGAAATGAATACGAAATATACCACTTCCACCGTCAAGCAAATGATAGTACGGGACTCAATACATCTCCTCAGAGTGCCTCGGCGCTCGCTCCGTCAGGGCGGGGCTGCCATAAATGACCACACAACGATCTCCAGTAGCGCCGATCGCGGACTTTACGAGCTGTCGTTTAGTACCGGTAAAGACTGAATTGACCTGCAATGCACACGGATATACTCCTTGCGTAACCTTCGTTGCAGATGTCCCAGCAGGCATCGTAGGTCCTTACCTTCTTCTTTGGTGCCAATCCCTTCACAATAACATCACGCCGTGTGATGGTCATTGGTGAGACATTCTTGAAGCTTCAGGGTTGGCTTGTGTAACTCGATGCAACAGGATTCTTAAACAGGATGCAGCCAATGATTGCTGCCTTCGCTCCAGTGACCTCACGATTGATGGATCCAATTAGGGAGTCAGCAATATAATTCCATAAAACACCACAATCCGTTTGTCGACTGCTGAATACTCCCTCGTGAGAGAGGTGGAGGAAACCCCCTTCCCATTCTCGCCAGCGCGTTGGTCATCAGGAACAGTGAAAGCTTGTGCGACAACAGGCTCCCCCCGCCGCACGAACGAATAATCATGCAGGACGATCACATGTGTATTTGTGAACTTGACACTGACATCGGGCTCCGGAAAAGTGGAATGGACTCTAGACCTTGTTTGATCTGTTGGCCAATAAGTGTTATCTGTTCTGTGCATCTTATCACAACATACGGATGCAAGAGTGAACGTGGGGAATTCATAGGATGCCCGGGTTGTCGTGTCAAACACCAAGGACGGAGCTGGCAGATAAATGAACCGTGAACACCTGGATGATGCCAGTCCAGTGACTTGTCCGGATGTAGTACCAGAGCCTGGAACATCCAAGGTGACATTGTTCCACGGAAATCAGTCTCTGCATCCCACCAAAGCTCCAAGAGGGTCCTATTGGTGTACTATGGATTGCCGTGACCGTGAATAGACCATTGGGAGTGTCGTCCTGGAGGACGCGCTGAGATAGTAGATGTTGCCCAAAGACTTTCTGTTCGTTGCTCTGTGACTCTGCAACCAGCGACCAGAATTCGTTAAAAACGGAACTGATCGACTCCAAGAGGGCCAAGGAACACGTTAGTGTACATATTCATTTCTAGTTGGTTTCGAGAAACGTACTGTGTGTTTTCTTTGTGAAATGACGACGTAATCCGGGAAATCCCGATTGCCGAAAACAAGAAACCTCTCATAATATGGCACCCGGTCTGTTCCGAACATAATCTCTGAGCCTACAATGCTCAGACGAAAAAGATATCAACCGTAGCCTGAATCGAGTTAACATCATACTGCGAGCATATGGTTTTTATTGAATTCCGCGGTGAGCACTGTGAGTCGTGTAAATACTTTGAACTCGTTCGCCTTTTCGAAGCTCGTCGAATTCCACTCCACAACTTGACCACTCTCCGTTCCAGCCACGATCCACTCGCCGATACGACAAGGAAAGTTGGGCTCGGTACGATAGGTGAGTTGAAACTTTGATTCCTCTGGGGTCACCTACCTGGTAAGCATCTGGGGGTGAATGTTACTACCAGCCAGCCCAGGTCAGAAAGAGGGCGCCCGCATCAGTTTGACTACTAATCAAGATTCAATACGCCAAGATCCGAGTCATGGTTTCTCCCAAATATAGTTAGGGAACTCTCGTAGACCAACGTTTAGGTAAGTGTGCTGCATATTTTCATCGCCAACTCTGTTTTGCTTGATACAAATTTATGCAAGGCACTGTTCGGTGAGCATGATGGACACCAAAAATCATGTGGCAAGTCGACCAGGTTAATAATACGTTGTTCTGCAACAATATAAAAACCTCAGGCCTCACTGGCAACGCCTTAACTTCCTTTGTGAGCAAAAAAATCATCGCTAAGCATGGGACCTTTGCCATCACGCCATCGACTGTCAAGACTTCCTCCTTTCATTAGCCGCTGGCTGGGCTACCGCTCATCCCCTCCAAGTCCTCTGCCATTACCCATTGTCGCTATCTGGTCATTCATTGGTACACTTTTCGGACTGGCCTTGATCCAGGGTGTCTTCCAGGCGCATTATTATACGCAACGGGCGGTGCCATCAATAATCGCCAGCTATGTAAGTGTCGAATACTTTACATAATTGTCGTCGTTCTCATCACTAACGAATGTCCTCCTGTCCAGGGCGCATCCGCCGTGTTGATCTACGGCTCTATTGAAGCACCTCTGGCGCAACCTAGATCACTTGTTGGCGGTCATTTCATTGGCGCGTTGATCGGTATAATTATCGCAAGAATATGGCAGCACATTCCCCCCAATTACTACAACGACGTGCAGTGGCTCGGTGGCTCCCTCGCTGTTTCGATCTCCGTTGTCGCTATGCAATTCACACGTACAATCCATCCCCCAGCAGGAGCAACGGCCCTCTTGGCAGTTGTCAACCCGGCAGTCATGGAGTTATCTTGGTACTTGCTCCCCGTTGTACTTCTTTCGTCGACACTCGCTTTAGTTGTGGCGCTTCTGGTCAACAACATACAACGCAGATATCCTGTGTACTGGTTTACACCGGATGTGCCCCCACCACCTCCGCAGGATGAAGAAGCTGGCAAAACTGATTCCTCCAAGGGCGATGAAGACCACAGCAGTCAAGAAACTATACATTAGATGAAGACCTTGGTCAGTATCTCGAGACATTCTTCGACTGGAGCTTTCCTGCTCATGAAAGCGTTGGTTTATATATCATAGACGTGAGTGGATATTGGTGGGTCGCTCGAGGAGCTTTCCTTCCTTCCAGAGCTTTTTCTCGTGAGAGTTATAGTTTATCATGGAATCACGCCCTACACTTGGAGTTTTGTTTTTCTCTCGAGCCGCAAGGTTTCACTTTCTATCCATGAAAGTTTCATTTCATAGATGAGTCAACCCGTATTCATCATTAGGGCAGATCCATTGCATCCCATAATTTCCAGTACAGTTTTTTGTGCACTAAAGTGCTCGTTGAGGACAGTCTTGTAGCGTAATGCCTATGATAACTTAGAGATTCAGATTATGGTAGGGTAATCTCGCTGGCATGAAGGACGACAAAAATCATCCCCCGGACGCCGGTGATTAACCCACTGAAAGTCACTGATTCCAGGGCATAGGATGGGTTGGGGTACCCAGGCAACCCGTGATTGGTCAACCTGCGGGCCGTCTACGGGTGGGCACCACGGGGTTACCTGCCGGGTGTGAACCCGGGTGAAAACGGGCGAGGAGAGAACTTGGCCTACCCGGGCATACCCGTGGACCGTGGTCGTCCAAAGGATCGGGAACTGCGGGGTGGTATATGATTCGAGTACCGCTGCCGCTGCCGGCATGTTCCACGTATTTCTGTGCACACCGCCATGTCCTGTCGAACGGAGATCACTCAAGTCCAGTCTTGCTTAGTTGATGGATGGCCCGGGCAGCGTTCGGTGCTGAGCGCACGCACGCCGAGCCCGAGCTGCGCCGATGTGACTGAGTCAGACAATTCGGAACAATACAACGCGGACCTGGAATGGATCTCTCTGTTCCAGAAAGGTCCTTGGAAGCTGATTCATATATTTTTGGAGACTCCAAGCTTTCGGAGACTCAGATCTCCCGATCCTTGGTTTGAACTTTGCACTCTCACCCAGAAAGACTTCTAAGCAGCTACTCGACGATATTTGAGCATACCGCTGGCCGGTATCGTGCGACCAGCCAGTGAAGGACTCGGAGTGATCGATCGATCGATCCACAGGATACAAACTTACTCCACTTCGATAAGTCCAAGTGTTGACCTACTCAGCGCTGATGATCAACGTAACAGGACTGTTGTAGGAATAACCAACCTAAGATACGACCGACATATCGCCACACGCGAGTATCATTTAAATTGTCACCCTGCGCAGGTCTCATCATGCTGCTATAAATGACCATGGAGTGATCTCCAGTAGCGTCACAAGCGAATTTCACGATTAAGCTTGTCGTTTGCCACTCTCCTGGGGCGCGGATATAACCTTCGTCGGAGACGTCCCAGCAGTTGTAGAACGTCCTTGTCTCCTTCTGTGGTGCAGTTACGAATAGGTCGTACCATGTGATGGTCGTTGGTGAGACAATCTGCAGGGGTGTCTTGGACAACGTCAAGTCGAGTTCGTGAGCATGATGCGCCAATTTTGCCTTTGTTCAGTAACCTCATGGTCCGTTTGTGTCGAATACGTACTCCCTCGTGAGAGAGGCGGAGGACCCTCTTCCCATTCTCGACAGCGCATTCAAGTTGGTCAGTGAACGCTTGTGCGACAACAGGGTCTCCCGGCCCCCAGTACGAATAACCACGAAGGACGATCAGATGCGTATTTGTGAGCTTGACGCTGACATCGGGCTCCGGAAAAGTGGAATGGATTCTAGACCTTTTTTGAGCCTGTTGACGAAAGCATGGTTGACGGGGTCGCTCTAGTAGTACCGGGTTGCATAGACACAATGTGAGAACAAAGCGGCAACCTAGAAGGATGAAAATGTGTTGTCGGTGTGGGGATGAAGAACTATTAATACGTCAACGTGGCAATGAGATCAGTGTCACCCAAAAGACTACGTCTAATTTCCCGTCTCTAATTCGGTCTACCTACAAGACATCAGTATATTGTTTTGATGGTAGTTTCATTTTGTCGTCGACTAAATACGCTTCAAATGCAACTTGCACCAAAGTGGCTCGCGCCTCGACCAAAAACTAGCCTTGTCCACCCTCACAAATACAAAGTCGTCAATGCCTCTAGTGTTGACAGTTGTTCCCGATTCTCTCACCAACATTCACGATTGAGAATTTCACACCAAACCTCACAGCGCATGTGCACCCAAGGATTCGCTCGGCCGCCTCTCTACGCAAACCGACATTCAGAATACCTGCCCTAGAGTACTATTTTCCCTGCTCGATTCAGAACCTGGAAAATTGTGGAAATACAGCCCTCCTACAGAACCCATACACCCCATACACCCTAATAACCCATACCTCACTGGCACGGGGTCTCCACAGGTATGGGTTCGACTGTACGTTAGTTTGGCGACGGGGGTGGGAGAGTGGTTCCCCATGGAGCTCCAAGATGAGTATTTCCCATTAGCGTTTAACAGGATGTCTTTCCACAATGTGGCCACCCTTTCACTAACCAGGCAGAGCTGTTGGTACCCGATCGGAAGGATCTAAAGCCAGGATTCATGTGCTAGGCGCTCCGTAGCCAAGGGAATGCGTGTGGAGTGTTCGCAGCTTCATGGAGGGTAAAGTGTTGACGTTGACGAGATAAGTCCTATCCCGCGAAGCAGGATATGTTTTCCGGTCTTCTCACCGGAACAGTCGGAGAATAAATTACAGATCGGGACATCCCGGACATTGAAAGAAGTGACCATGTCCGTGTAGCTCCTTGTTGGAAGACGCAGTAATATCATAGGGTGAGTTCGTTCTCACTGACAGAATTAGACTTGTGGCAGCAATGAGGCAAAACTTTACGACACTCCTACTCCGGTGGATAAAAGGATCCAGCGTCGACTTTCAAGTGAGCAAAAAAATCAGCGCTAAGCATGGGACCTTTGCCTTCACGCCATCGACTGTCAAGACTTCCTCCTTTCATTAGCCACTGGTTGGGCTACCGCTCATCCCCTCCGAGTCCTCTGCCATTCCCCATTGTCGCTATCTGGTCATTCATTGGTACACTTTTTGGATTATCCTTGATCCAGGGTGTCTTCCAGGCGCATTATTACACGCGACGGGCGGTGCCATCAATAATCGCCAGCTATGTAAGTGTCGAATACTTCATACAATTGTCATCGTTCTCATCACTGACGAATGTCCTCTTGTTCAGGGCGCGTCGGCCGTGTTGATCTACAGCTCGATTGAGACACCTCTGGCGCAACCCAGAGCACTTTTTGGCGGCCATCTCATTGGCGCGTTGATCGGTATAATTATCGCAAAAATATGGCAATTCATTCCCGCCAATTACTACGACGACGTACAGTGGCTTGGTGGCTCCATCGCTGTTTCGCTCACCGTAGTCGCTATGCAATTCACACGTACAGTTCATCCTCCAGGAGGAGCAACGGCCCTCTTGGCAGTTGTCAACCCGGCAGTCATGGAGTTATCTTGGTATTTGCTTCCCGTTGTACTTCTTTCGTCGACACTCGCTTTAGTTGTGGCGCTTCTGGTCAACAACGTACAACGCAGATATCCTATGTATTGGTTTACAGCGGACGCGCCTCTACCACCTCCGATTCTGCAGGATGAGGAAGCTGGCAAGACTGATTCCTCCAAGGAAGTCCACAGCAGTCAAGAAACTATATGTTAGATGGAGCGCTGGTCGGTATCTCGAGGCATTCTTCGTCTAGAATTTTCTTGTTCTTGAAAACATTAGTTTACAGATCATGGGCACTATAGACTTGAATTCCATTTCTTTTTTCTTTTTCTTTTCCATTTCTTTTTTATATTTATCATTATCATTATCATTTATCATTATCCTGTACTATGCCTTTTTTCGAGTTTTAACTTTAGCGGGCATGGTAGGCGATCCTTGGGGTAACCTGAAGCCGTTTCAACCTGTGCATATATGTATGTAGTGGTCAACCTGATTGAATAGGCATCCCATGAGATGACATCGCGCTCACGTCGCGCGGAGCATTTTTGTGCATCTTTTTTTGTCTCTACCAGAACCTTCAACCGGAATGGAAGATGGCATCGGAGGTCCTAAGTACATATGCACAGAATGAAGTGAATGAGAGGGTACTCTTTGTTCGCCTCAGGCTGCTAGCATCGGTGGGATGTCACCCCCTCCCCCGTCGCTATTACCTCCATGGTATCCTCATCCACCATCCTAATATCCGTTTGCGAAATGTCAAATTCACGCTCTCCTCGTCGCTCAGCGGAAAAAAAACCTGACAAGAACCCCTCGCTGCAAGGGATATAGACGTCTAGACGGCTTGGTCAACCGATTCGGAAACCTTCGGGTAATAATAAACTTAGAGCGTGATCGGATCACTCCGGGCTTGCTCAGCTCGCTCGGGATGATCAATCGATCAATCGGTTAGAGCCAGAGTCTCCGTTCAACACAAAATGTATACATTAAGTATTTAAGCTGTGGTACGCATGGTCACGAGTTCTTGGCGGTCCATGCTTTAGTAATGACAGCGAGCATCTCGAGGTCATGAGCTGCCTTGATGGGTAGCCCGTCTCTTGCATCATTTGGTCTCATAATTCACGTATGGAGGATACCGCACGACATCCTCTACCCCCGCCCAGTCAAAGTCAATGATCACGAGTTTCGTCCTATCTTTATTGACAAGAACATTCAAGTCGCGTATGTCTCCATGGACCAGCTGGCGAGCATGCAGTGTCTTGAGCAGCGTCTCGATGGCTTTCAACGTCAATCTAGGGAGGCGCTCGGTGTTGGGCAAGTCGGCCAATAAATCGTAGCCAACGAGATTGTCCATGACTATCATGTACCAACCTCCAGGGAGAACTTTGGATCCTCGTAATTTGGGGGCGAAACCTAACTTTGCGCAATGCAGGTGAGCCTCCTTCGAGTAACGTTGTGTGCATTTGATGCGGATCTGAACTGTAGGGTCCCCTTCCAGTGTACCTAAGAATACGAGCCTTGTCTTGTTGCCTTCCTCGTCGAGTTGCTTTGTATAACAGATGGTTTGCGCGCTTTCATCTTCGAGAGACTTAAACACTGTGTGATATGGGAACAGCATATCGTGGGACTGGTGCTCTTTCACAAGGTCGTTGGATAAGGCTTCATAGCAAGTCTCCAGCATTCTGAGAGCTTTGCGGAACGCGGCCATGCGACGTGCCACGGTGAGCTGGATTCGGGTGTCGGTGGAATGATAGTTGAATGCCAGAGGGGTGGAAAGGACTTGCACGATAGGCCGTAAATTCCATACTGCACCGGCGAACACCATGTATGCCCCTGGAGAAAAGTGTTTCATTTGTCGATACCGATGACGTGAAAAAGAAATACCCACCAAAGACTACCAGAAGAAAACAAGGCAAGGCAAACTTCGACCGTATAGGTGCGTATGCCTTCGTTGCCTCCAAGTAGTATGAGACAGCTTGCAAATATGGCTCCGAGGTCGAGGATCCCATCTTATTCTTGAACATGCCGATGAAGAAGAAGGCAGGAAGGTCTGAATCATCGACGGAGAGGCTGGAATCCATCATGTAATTCGTTCCTGGGACCTTTGTGGAGAGGTCGAGGTTGATATGGACCACTTTAAACACCTCGTCAACCGCATTTACACGCTGGTCTTCGTATTGGTACAGATCCGACATGATGTTTGCCAGCTTGCCTACAAATTGGTTATCATCTTCTGTCATTGTTCCGGTGTGGCAGTCGTCTTCAAACTGGCCGAAGACCGGATGTAGCAGAGTTACAGGAATGAGTTCTTCGGAGTCACGAGGACGGCCACAGGGTATCTGCGTCTTGTGCATGCGTTGCGTTACACGAAACACATAAGGTTTCCAACTATCAGATAGTGACTTATTTTGAGGACGCGCTTGGATGAAGTCTTCTCGCGCCGCTGCAATTGGATCCGCTCCCGAGTGCCAGAACGGGGGAGGATTCGTCAACCCTGTCATGCAGGAATCAGTAAGTATCAGTAAGACGATACATTGGTACTGGCGGAAACCTCAACAATAACGCGCAAAGTGGCGAGGACTGGCACACCAAGGAAATTGGGCACCAAAGTGACAACTTGGAGTGGTTCACCGTCACCCGTCTTGTTATGACTCTTTCGGAGGTCGTTCTCATCTCCCAATATCTTGTATAAGCGTATATGGTGGTCGCCTACGCGCCTCAGATCCGGTTCTGCGTCCTTGATGCGGAGTATAACTCGATCGATGCCTTCGTCCGAAAACTGTCATTGAGAGTGGGCCCTCGTAACTAACAAGCAATTGTCGATGGCGCATCTGGAGAAGAACCAGAATCAATTCAGGACCAGCTTGGACCGCCTCTGCTACATACCCACTATGAGGTGGATGTCGCGCTTGGGTGGCTGCACCGGGAAGACTTCTGATAACTCATCCGCCCCCTCCAAGCGTTCGCTATGCTCTGAGAGGATAAGTTTCTCTTCATAGGGTATGGATACGGGATCCTTGGGTTTGTAAAGGGTGAAATTAATTGCGTCCACGTCGCGAAAAGCTACTGCCTTCTTGTTCTTGATAGCCTCTTTAAGATCGTGGACAGTCTCTGTTTTTGAGATCTCGACCGGGAACATCCCTCTCTCATTTTCAGAACGGACCCAACAATTGAGCGTGAACCTGAGCACCATGGCCCGGAACGAACAAACTTGGCTGAGTCAGCAGTTGATCCCGTCACTCAATATCTATGTCACCCGCTACTCGGACACTTTTCTGGCACTCGCACTACCGCGGGCAGCGCTTTTTATCCATAAACAGACGCAAACTACCGGTCCTCCGAGTCTCTGTATCAACACACGCCGTCGATGATCTGCCACTCTCCGGTATTCGCGTCTTGGAGCTTGGCCAATTGATCGCAGGCCCGTTCTGCGGACAACTTCTTGGGTAAGTCACTGTAAGACGACCGAGCATCCGTCTGTTTACCTTTCGACAGCCACTTTGGTGCCGAGGTTATCAAAATCGAACCTCCTTCCGGCGGGGACCCGTTGCGCGTATGGAGGGAACTCGACGTCGACGGCGTCAGTCCGTGGTTCCGGAGTCTGGGCAGGAACAAGAAGAGCGTGGCGATAGATCTGCGGCAGGACGAGGGAAGAGCGTGCGTGACTTTATCTTATCCGACTCGTTACTTGGCCCACCTTACCGTTCCAATATAAAGGCTCGTCAAATGCCTCGCGGCCAAGAGTGACGTCGTCATCGAGAACTTCAGACCAGGGAGTAAGTTAATGCACAGGGGTCGCGTTGGCACCTTGCTGACGTGCAACCGCCGCTGTCGCTTTTTTTTTTCAGCGCTGGAGAAATGGGGACTGGGTCCGTCCGCATTGCACCCGTTCAACCCATCACTCGTATTCACCCGGGTGAGCGGATACGGACAGACAGGCCCTTGGTCGTCCAGACCCGGGTACGCGTCCGTTTGCGAGGCGGAGTCAGGATTTCGGTACATCAACGGCTTCGTAGACCCCGACACAGGCTCGTTGTCCGGGCCCCCTGTAAGACCTAATATCAGCCTGGGAGACTCTGTCGCTGGATTACATGCTGCCTTTGGCACGGTGAGCGTCACGTTTTTGAGTTAACATGCTACTATATGGTGCCTAGGTTCTAGCACTCCTCTCCAGACAGAGAAAGGTCTCCAAGGGAGAGACGAGCGGACAAACCGTCGACGTCAGTATCATGGAGAGGCGAGTTCGCATCTTCTGTTTAAATCCGACCTTAATCGATCCACTCGATAGCATGTTGAACCTGATGGAAGGAATCGTACCAGAGTACGATCGTAAAGGAAAGGTATTCGATCTCGAGATTACTTTTTACTTTTACCACCATTTCCTCTTGTAGGTTCGCGGCCCGTCCGGATCTTCTGTGACAGGAATCGTTCCAACGAACGCATACCCTTGTCTACCGTCGCCCGCAACGCCGTCTATCCCGACCTACGTCATCGTCGGGGCGAACGGGGATACGCTGTATGCGCGCCTCATGCGCGCCATCGACCGTGAAGACCTCGTGGGTCCTGACTATGCACAGAACCACCACCGCGTCGTCCGCCAGGCAGAGATCGAGGAAGCGATCTCGGGGTGGACAAAGGTGCGCCCGGCAGAGGAGGTATTGGCTGTGCTGGACAAGGCTGGCATTCCGGTTGGCCGCGTCGTCGGCGTCAAGGAGATTGTGGAGAACGAACAGGTGAAGGCGCGTGGGGCCGTGGAGGATGTATGGGTCGGCGGTGGAGCGGATGGTGGGTGGAATGTCAAGATGTCAGGCGTCTTTCCAGTGTTGGAAGGGTCTGGGGCAAAGACGAGATGGGCTGGTCCCGACCTTGGGGAACACACAGACGACGTTTTGACGAAGGAACTTGGATTGGATACAAAGGAACTTACGAGGCTTCGAGACAGCGGCATTATAAGATGAGTACATATATAGATATCCACACTACGTCGTTAGATCTGTAACAATATCACTGGACTTCTAAACTACAGCCACAAGAAGTCAGTCGCGCGAAGCGTACTACCGATAGCGCTGTCAAGTTCAGTGATTTCTCGAAGTCCTCTGCCTCCTTCCACTCGTTCGTACACCTTGACGCCCGCTCCGAGCTATCTGCCTGAATTCCGGCACCACCAACGACGAGCCACCTGTCGTCCTCTCCGCCAAACGCCATTCCGCGAACGTATGGCGTCCCAAACCCATAAAATCGGCGCGATTTCATAACAGTGGGCGCGACTTTTTTGGGACATCGTGTGCGCGATTTAGTGGTTCATGCGCGCGATTTCGAGTTCGTCTGCACGATTTGCAGAATAACCACAGACAAATTTATTGTATTCAAACATTATAAGGTACATACACAATGATATATGATGGGAGATCACTCCCAGCCTCATTCAAAGCTCGGGCTTCCCAAACTGAGGCCTTCAAGTCAACCTTGATGTAGCGAGGAGGGTGGCCAGACAAGCGGGAGGGGATGTGACAATGGGCAGGTCCTCGATGCGACGAGGAGGCGATGAGGAGGCGAGGTGGAAGGGTGGGCAGGGCAGGCAGGCACAGGAGGAGCTGACAATGGTGATGGCAGGGATGAGGGCGAGAGGGGCTAGGTGAGAGAAAAGTGAAGGACTGAAGGAGGACTCGGAGGGCCGAAAAGGTGAGACCACGATGCATGGCAACCGTCGTGCGCTGTCGGCGAAACGAAAGCGCACGGTGGTCGCTGTGCACCGTCCTTGTCCTTCGGCGTGTCCGTTTGAACATGCTGGGCGGGAGTAGGCGAGGAGGCGAAGGGGCATCACTAGGAGAGGAGGGAGGGCAACAATAAAGTGAGGAAGAGGCGAGGATGGCGAGAGTGGTACAGTAGAGAGCAATAGGTGCAAGCTAGTTCGTCGTTCCTCTCCCTTCTCCAACGAGAAGACGGCGATCGTGTCACCCTCGGAGTGTGGATCTTCTCGATTCGACACAGATGTACGCCGTGGGGAACGACGGGTTCGGCTTCGGTAACAATATCTCGGCAGCCTTCATCTGGCTCGGCAAAGGCGACACCGTGACGGTCGACAGCGTGGTCAAGTGCGTCAGGGGACGGAAACTCACCTCCGAGCTTGCGGTGTACAGAATACAGCGCAAGTTCGGAGGTGAGCTCGAGTAGGATGTACAATGTATTTCCTTGGTTTGAATCACGGTCAGCTGCGGCGGCGGAGAGATTAAAATGCGTGTTTACATACCGTACGTCAGCCGCCACACTTTATCGGAGCCTAGATCAGAGACAAGGAGCTCCTGTTCGGTCGTGTTGAGCGAGTTGAACACGGTTTGGTGGGGATGCGAGGCTTCTTGGCGAGATAGGTCCCGGCCTGGCTTTCCGGCTTCGAACGGCAACGTGAGGGTCCACAGTTTATCGTGGTGAGTGTACTGTGCACGAGTATAGATTGGGAGTGCCGCTATAGTTCCGCCAGAGTATTGCAATCGCACAGAATAGAACATAAATTTGGTTCGAGGTCCGGTAAACTCGACTCACGTTTCCAACGATAAGCTCGTTTTCGGCAGCGTACATGGGTCGGCGCCACCGCTCGAGCACGTCGTCTCGTCGACCTTTTGGCCCTTGCCATGCTCGTCGTACTTGACCACGACGATCTTGCCATCCGGCTGTTCGATTCGGATGCCAGTCAATATCAACGACCCGTCGGACAGGTGACCTTCGATCTACGTGGGATGGCGGCTGACGTTGACGCTGGAGAGATGCTTGAGCGTGGGCATGCCATCGGATGGGTCGAACTCGAGGGTGTGGATCGAATCGATTAACGCTCCAACCAGAATTTACTTTATGTATTGCGGATCTTCGGCGTTTGGGAGACTTAGATGGAGCTTGGTTGTTTCGTCAATCATGTCCGCCATGTGTTTCAATATCTCTGGGTTACATTACTTTGAATCTTCCAGTTTCCCTACGAACGTTCACGGATCCTTGTAAGCAATCTGGGAGATGGCTGGATTAGACGCTACGATTGCTATCTCAGCGAAACGCGACTCACATTCGACAGGTGCAATCCCTCAAACGAGGCCGAAGACAACTTCACGGAATACGGGTTCAGATCAATCGTTCCACCTCTCGCGTTGACGCCCTGCTCACGTGGCTACTCTTCTTTTTGACCAGAATGTTCAGGAGAAAGTAAAGGCATCCTCGAAAGCGCCTGCGACACAAGATTGTTCGACACATAGTAGTGCAAGCTCGCCAGTCCTCGGGTGAACCAGAGACCACGTGGCCGCGTGCTGGATCTGCTTTTTCTGTGGCCCGTTCGGATGGGTGAGCACGAATTCGATGTGATTTTCGACCAATATCCAGAGGTTCACGCTGTGCAAATATTAATATTCGACGTACTGGGGGATAGGTATCACATAAAGTCCGCCAGATCTCCGACGACGAATTGCCCAGCGGAGGTTGTCGGCGATATAGGAAACGGCCAGGTACTTTCCGAGCAGGGCCTCTTCCACCTGTGACTGCATGTCGTCAATTGTCTGGTACGCCTCACAATCGGATTGTTATGGACGGCCAGGATAGGACACGCACCCCTCGAGCTAGACCCATTGCTCGTCATTGGCTTGCTCGATGATGTGATCCTGCAGCGCCTGCCGGGTATGTTCGTGAGCTGCGAAGGTGGGTTGGAACGCCTTGCAGACGCGTGCCCGCCAATTGGGATCGCGCGCTCGGAACTCAGGGAAGTGGAAGTGGGTTGCGAGGAGCCGGAATGGGAGATGGAGGCAGGGGGCGTGGCGGGTGAGCGCGCTGAAACGGGCGAGGACAACTGCTGCAAGGCGGACGTGGTGGAAGCGATGCCTCTGGCTTATGCATAGTACTTACTGTGATTGATCATGTATAATGTATCGCAATGAGCATGAAAAATCGACGATGAGATCGATTCCGGCATCTTGCCAGATGGCTGTCCGAAACATGCTTCATGCGCATGGGGTAGTACTAGGGCAAGGGTGAACCGTGGGACACATATATGATGCTTGCAGCAAACAACTCAGTCGGCGACACCTATCAAACACTGTTATGGCCCCTCGCGATGTTCCACCCCCACCAGATCTCTCGCGCAAAATAGAGAAAGACAGCGATCAGCACGTCGCAGGAGGCGCTTTTGGTGATGTCTATAGATGTCAGTATAACGGCGGTTCAAAACAAAAAGAAGTAGTATGTGTATAGTTAACGAATCGCACCCCAATATCAAATTTTTTCCTTTTCCTCAGGTTGCAGTAAAGGCGTTGCGAATTAGCTTAGACGAAGATACGGCGGACCGATTCGACAAAGTAATTCTTTTCTTTACGATCAACGAGTAAAATGTAAATCGTCTTCTAGATGCTGCGAAGAGAGCTCGGAATTTGGAGGAGGCTAAGCCATGAAAACATCGTCCCATTCCTTGGCATTGCATACGGCTTTGGCAGACGTGGTACAATGTCGCTGGTATCATTGTGGATGCCCAACGAATGTCTTCGTAAATTCTTGACGATGCACAACGACATCCTGGACACGACACACAGACTTCAAATTGTGCGTTCAATTGACATGGATTGCTAACTTACTCTCTAACTTCTTACAATACGAAAGCTGCTCGATGTTGCAAGAGGACTGCACTATTGTGAGTTTCTGAATCATATTTACGCAGCTAAAATAACGCAAAGCATAGTGCATTCTTCTCGGATTGTTCACGGAGACCTGTACCCTGTACGTGCAATGTAATCCATTAACAGTATCTTCCCCTCCTGAACGTAAAGCAGAATAATGTACTTCTTGATGCTGACTACACTGCACGCTTAACCGATTTCGGATACGCTTCCCTGGTGGGGAATGGTCCTGAGGCAATGGCATACCTCCAAAGGTCCACCGCACGACCGGGAGCCTTACGCTGGGCTGCCCCTGAGTTACTTGGTCTCGAAGAAACATTCCATCTGTCAACGGAGTGTGACATTTATTCCTTTGGGTGCATTGCTCTGCAGGTATGTCTCGTAAATATGAATGGTAGAAACATTCTAATGTTCTTGTAGGTGTTATCTGGGAAACAGCCGTGGTCGGAAGTTCGTGCAGACATGGCTGTTATCACTCTTTTGGCAAAGGGGCAGAAACCAGGTAGCCCAGAATCCCTGAAGATGGACGAATCTCTCTGGGACTTCGTTCAGCATTGCTGGTTATCGCCACAGGACAGACCTGCAGCGGATAATCTAATCGCATCCTTAGAACAGTTCACAGAAGATTACGGGCCACTATCTGGACCTCTCCGCGACCTGTTTATTTCACCGACGAGTGGTGTCGATTCACAAGTGGATAAGTCATGTTAGTCCCTTCTCAACAAATTTACCCTGGAAAGCTCAAGAAAGGATTCCCTTGTAGTGACCCCACTCTCTATTCGACACCGGATCACATCCGTCGTCAGCAAATCTACGAAAACTTACAGGCCGGATCCAAATGATTTTATCCTCCTGTGCGCATTCTTCCAGGGTCATCGTTGTCGTACTGAAGCAGTTGTGCACCACAGTGTTATGGGCCCAACGGGCTCTGGGAAGACTAATGTGAGTGATCCGTAATTCTCTAGATATATATCGAATTTTAATGTCAGAGATGGTCAGTTCATCAACCACCTCACCGGGAAGGTAGAGACGGGCAACGCGCGTAACCTAAAGTCCGACACCAATGTCACCCCACACATTATCCAACACCATGGCCTCCGTATTGTATTGGTGGAAATGCCTGCATTCGATGACACCTATCGGTCAGATCTCGAAGTTTTGAGGGTAATCGCCAGTTGGCTCACCCAGAAGTACGTCGCGGTCTACATTTTTTGAGCTCCCGCACCTAACGAATACGAAGGTATCCGGGTGGAGAGACGATCCGAACCGCTGGTATAGCCTATCTCCACCGAATTACCGACAAGTCAAGTCGAATTACCGACAAGTACAAGCCTGGTTCTGTTTACAAGCACCTCCAGATGTTTGGTCGACTCTGTGGCGACGTACCTTTACATAGAACTCGTCTAGTCACGACTATGTGGGACACAGCTAGGGACCAGGGGGCCACCCAACAATGGGAGAAAGAGCTCAAAAATGAGTTCTGGAAGGAACTCATAAGTGAAGGCGCGGAGGTCAAACGATTTGATAATACATCTGCTTCTGCACAGAACATCATGGACGAACTACTAGCTCTCGGGATGGACGGTGACAGGTTTCTTCTTCTTCAGGAAGAAATGGTGGGACAAGGCAAACGTCTTCACGAGACGGAGGCAGCTAAGTTTCTATACTCCCGCGACCATGCACTCCTGGAAGAGGAGAGGAAGACCCTCAAGGAGCTCGCGAACGAAGCAAGGATTCAAAACGACCCAACTCTGGCCAAGAGTCTGCAAGAAGAATACGAGAAAATCAACGAGCAATTAGAGAAGGCATTGAAACCAATGGAGATTCCACTCGCCAGACGGATTCAATTGGGATTGTTTGGACGAAAGTTCCGCGCAGTAAGTTCAGGTTTCTGCCTCACTTCCACGTAGTTCTTATCGAATACCTCGCTCGTTTTTATAGGTCGAGTTCGATTAACAATAGGAAGCTCAGTGACCCGACGGTGTCCTGTGTACTTACTCTATGCCCTACTCATATAGTATCCCGCATCTTACTTATATTTTCCTGAACCACCGTTGCAGTTACTTAACTGGTCAGCGTGTCGATCTTATTTAAATTGTCTCAGATGAGGCTCGATTTTCGAAAGTGGTATATACCGTTTTTCTCAGTTCAGAGGAAACATGAGCGACTTGTCTCGAGATGCACACATCAGCGCGTTCAAGGTTCTTGCCATCCATGGGGGCTGACCTCGTCATTGGCACGAATTACAGTAATGGCTTCAATACCTGTAAGTTGGAATTAGTATACGTCAAGATCATATGCCGGGCGTCTTTCTGGTGTTGGAGGGGTCTGCGGCGAAGACCACGGACGATGTTTTGGCAAAGGCACTTACTTGGGTTGGATTTAACGGAGCTTGCGAGGCTCCTGGACAGCGGCATCATATGATGAGCACATATATAATAATCGTACATATCACTCGACTGCTAAGCTACAGCCACAAGAAGTCAGTCGCACGGAGTGTGCTTCCAATAGCGTTGTCGAGTTCAGCGATTTCTCGAAGTCCTTTACCTCCTTCCACTCGCTCATACATCTTGATGCCCGCGCCCTCCGAGCTATTTGCCTGGATTCCGGCACCACCGACGATGAGCCACCTGTCGTCCTCTCCGCCAAACGCCATCCCGCGAACGTGCCGCAGCCCCATGCGCACCTCGCTCACAAGTTCCGGTCGTTCCTCTCCCTTCTCCAACGAGAAGACGGCGATCGTGTCACCCTCGGAGTGTGGATCTTCTCTGTTCGACACGTAGATGTACGCCGTGGGGAACGACGGATTCGGCTTCGGTAACAATATCTCGGCGGCCTTCATTTGGCTTGGCAAAGGCGACACCGTGACGGTCGACATCGTGGTCAAGTGCGTCAGGGGACGGAACTTGTACACTGCAAGCTCGGAGGTGAGCTCGAGTAGGATGTACAATGTATTTCCTTGGTGTGAATCACGGTCAGCTGCGGCGGCAGAGATTGCGTGTGCACCATGTACATACCATACGTCGCGACGTGTCGCGGTCCACTGCCGGTCTCGGTGGTGACAAAGTCCCGTGTAGCCCAGTGGCCATCGGCGCCCTTGGTAAGCCGCCACACTTTATCGGAGCCTAGGTCAGGGACAAGGAGCTCCTGTTCGGTCGCGTTGAGCGGGTTGAACACGGTCTGGTGGGGATGCGATGCTTCTTGGCGAGATAGGTCCCTGCCTGGCTTTCCGTCTTCGAACGGTAACGCGAGGGTCCACAGTTTATCGGGATGAGTGTACGGCGCATTAGTAGAGATTGGGAGCGTCGCTATAGTTCCGCCAGAGTACTGTAACCGCACAGAACAAGATAGTAAATTTGGTTCGAGTTCCGCGATCGTCGCACACTGGCAGGTAAACTCGACTCACGTTTCCAACGATAAGCTCGTTTTCGGTGACGAGCAGCGTGCATGGGTCGGCACCACCGCTCGAGCACGTCGCCTCGTGGACCTTTTGACCCTTGCCATGTACGTCGTACTTGACCACGACAATCTTGCCATCCGCCTGTTCGATTCGGATGCCAGTGAGTATCAACGACCTGTCGGATGGGTGACCTTCGATCCACGTGGGATAGCGGCCGACGTTGACGCTGGAGAGGTACTTGAGCGTGGGCATGCTACCGTCGGATGTGTCGAACTCGAGGGTGTGGATCGAATCGGTAAACGATCCAACCAGGATTTTGTAGATAGCCATGATGTCGACGAGAGAGAAGGCCTGCAAGTCAGTGGATTAAAAAAACACGTCGTGCGCCACCGTACTAGCCTGAGGTCACGCTCCAAGCTGCCCCCGAGATTTTTCCGCAGACTCACTGACCGGAATGAGTTCCGAAAATGTGACTGGGAAAGTGAGCTTCTCAGTATAAAACAACCGGTAGGGTGGATCAATGTATGAGCAAGATAACTTCAAGAGATCACCAGCGACAACCGAGTCGAATCTGTCAAATTTCAGTACTTAAGTAGAATGCGAAGTGTCTGGTGGAGGCAAGAGAGGAGGCAGTGCCTCTCGAGTGGTTGTGTCGCTTGCCGAAGACCTTGCACTTGTGGCTCCGCTCGTAGTAGTACCTCGCTAGTGCGTCCCTCTAACTTGAACAATATTCCCGTCCTCCACCTAGCGTTACATCCGGACGAAAAACAATCCAGAACGTTGTAGTCGTGCGAAGCGGTTTGGGGTCGAAAGCAGATAATCCGCCCAGGCTGAAGGTGAATGGTGGTCTAACCGTTCCTTAGCGCAAATGTGCGAATATAGTGGGAATGAGTGCCACTGGGTGATGTCGAAAGTGTTACAATCATAGAAGAGATAGCAAAGACGACTGCCCAGATCAAGATCATGTCTCGAGTCTATTGTCCACAATCACGAGTTTATTCGTGTTCCAGATAAACTCGACATGCTGAGAAAGAAAGGTTCACTCACAACTTTTTGGTAATTGGTAGGTGGACCGACTCCGGGGTCGGGTGCACTGGCATGAGCTAGATGGGGGCAGGATTTGAGCTCCGGATCCTCGTCTTCAAACTCGCCGTTCAAGTTTCCCCGCACTTGATCCGCGCGCGTGTCGCTATCATCCACCTCGTTCACAAAGCTCAATCCAGGCACGGTGGAGCGGTGCCGCCACGCTGGAGACGCCGAAACCGTCAAGGTGTTCGAGATCGTTCATGCGGACGAGGTGATGCTCACATGGTTTTACGACCAGCACTGGCAGCGGGCAGATTGGTCTTTGATCGCCACATTCAAAGAGGGAGTCGAGGATTAGGAGAACAACAACCGTACATATCACTCGACTTGTAAGTAAACTATAGCCACAAGAAGTCAGTCGCGCGGAGGATACTTCCGATAGCGCTGTCGAGTTCAGCGATTTCTCGAAGTCCTCTGCCTCCTTCCACTCGTTCGTACACTTTGATGCCCGCACCCTCCGAGCTATCTGCCTGAATTCCGGCACCACCAACGACGAGCCACCTGTCGTCCTCTCCACCAAACGCCATCCCACGAACGTGCCGCAGCCCCGTGCGCACCTCGCTCACCAGTTCCGGTCGTTCCTCTCCCTTCTCCAACGAAAAGATGACGATCGTGTCACCCTCGGGGTGTGGATCTTCTCTGTTCGACACGTAGATGTACGCCGTGGGGAACGACTGGTTCGGTCTCGGTAACAATATCTCGGCGGCCTTCATCTGGCTCGGCAAAGGCAACACCGTGACGGTTGACAGCGTGGTCAAGTGCGTCAGGGGACGGAACTTGTACACCGCAAGCTCAGAGGTGAGCTCGAGCAGGATGTACAACGTATTTCCTTGGTTGTGAACCATGGTCAGCTGCGCCAGCAGAGAGAGCGTGTGCACCATGTACGCACCGTACGTCGCGACGTGTCGCGGTCCGCTGCCAATCTCGGTGGTGACAAAGTCCCGTGTAGCCCAGTGGCCGTCGGCACCCTTGGTAAGCCGCCACACTTTATCGGAGCCTAGATCAGTGACAAGGAGCTCCTGTTCGGTCGTGTTGAGCGAGTTGAACACGGTTTGGTGGGGATGCGAGGCTTCTTGGCGAGATAGGTCCCGGCCTGGCTTTCCGGCTTCGAACGGTAACGCGAGGGTCCACAGTTTATCGGGGTGAGTGTACGGTGCACTAGTAGATATTGGGAGCGTCGCTATAGTTCCGCCAGAGTACTGCGACCGCACAAAACATAAATTTGGTTCGAGGTCCGGTAAACTCGACTCACGTTTCCAACGATAAGCTCGTTTTCGGTGACGAGCAGCGTACATGGGTCGGCGCCACCGCTCGAGCACGTCGCCCCGTCGACCTTTTGGCCCTTTCCATGCTCGTCGTACTTGACCACGACGATCTTGCCATCCGACTGTTCGAGGCCGGTGAATATCAACGACCTGTCGGACGGGTGACCTTCGATCCACGATGGATGGTGGCCGACGTTGACGCTGGAGAGATACTTGAGCTTTGGGGTGCCATCGGATGTGTCAAATTCGAGGGTGTGGATCGAGTCGGTGTACGATCCAACCAGGATTTTGTAGATAGCCATGGTGCAAAAGAAGGAGCGTGAGTCAGTGGAAGACACGCTCCAAGCTACCCGAGTGCATGGCGACCGAGATTTTTCCGGAAGGGAGTTCAAAGGGAAAAGGTGAGCTTCCCACGGATGTAAGTTGATGTCGCTACTAAGTACCAGCCCGCGGCGGCTACACCACGGACCTCCTACAGGCACTCGTTCTGCTTCACACCTTTACCTCCACCCCCGGTTCAGTATGCAGTTCCCGCCGTGGCTCCCTCAGAGTCGTCGCATCACGTCAGCCCATTGGTGACTCGTTGGTCGTGTTTTCAAGTTCGTAGCCTTTTCCCGCCGTGCGTGGGGTCTCTGCGGTTGACTGTTCGTGACAATGGCCACCTTTCCTTTGACAAATTCCCAGCCTCATATACCGTCGCTCTATCTCCTGTGTGGTGCAGGCTTCAGGTGCACGAACCGTGACCACAATCAAGCCAAGGCATTCGGGCCCCATTTGCACGTCTTTGCTTCTCCTACTTTTGCCCATTCGCCTCACTTGCCTCGATATCCAAACAAGCCAAATCTGGGTCGAGACGAATATGACTGGGGTTCGTGGCTGTGATAGGCAGACAGAGACCCACCATGGATACGAATCCGCGACGACTACGACAGACTCAGATCATCCTCCCCATACACCTATTGGGGTGGCGACGATGCCGCATCCAAGTCCACGGAGACAATGACGGAGAGGCGCTCGGCGTCGAGGTCGACGGAGACCACGCGGCTGCATGCGAGACGCTTGGTCTGTGGATTCATCCACCCTCGTCAAGCATCTCGGTCGATTCACCTCGTCTACTTCGACCTCGTTGACCTCGGGCGCGCCGGGCTTGGATAGAGACAGTCGGGTATTTCCAAGGCTATGGTACTCCCTTCGCGAAACGGTTCTTTCCGTCGAGGATCGCTGTCACATTTCGGTATCTCCGTCCGGGCAGGGCCCGGGAGTGTCTGCACAGACGACGCCTGTGAGGACGCCGACGCCCATCGGTTCCTCGTCGCGTTTATCTACAAAGGAGTCAACGATTCGCCCGGGCGCTGGTGAGCAAGATTGGTTCAAGACCAAACTCGGGAGTGGGGATCTGGAGCCATCTTTGGCCTGCTCTGCTTCGAGCGATAGCCCCACATTCACGCATCCACCGCCGGCGAATTTGAGTACTGGGTTATCCGCAGGGATTCTGGGAGTCTATGTCTATGACGTCGATCTCTCCTTGCTCATCTCCGTCTTCGTTGCCCCTTTCACCATCGGTGTCGAAGCCTGCCGCAGGATGGATCAGTGAGAGAACAGCGCCTATTGCAGAGGAAAGCCACGAGTCATCGTCGGAAGCCGCCAGGTTGCAATTCACGCCCTCTGCCAAGTCTAGATCGGTGTCTCCCGCTCCGCGTCGTGCAACGAGCGCTGGGTCGACGCGTTCGTCGAGTTCGCAGCTTGCTTTGCATTCATCTCTGACGTCCATGCCCGCGTCTGGATCGGACCGTTCATCGCCGTCCCTCCTGGCTTTGTGCCTTCAAGTTCTCTTGCTCCCGCTCCAACCCTCAGCAACCCGACCACGTTACTCCCTGCTTTGTTGACGGCGATGAGGGAGAAGCGAAAAAAGTCTAGGACGAGGGAGATTGTCGATCTGTTGAGGTCGTCTTCAGTCGATGCGGGCAAGTGTGGTGTGCCGGAGGTGGATGGGCTTGGATGGCTAGTTGGTGGAGAGAGGGATGGGACGAAGCATGGTAAGACGTTGTCGTCGTCCTCTGGGTCGGGGAATAGTCGGACGCACATACTGCTGGTGGTGGTGCAGGTGCGGGGTCGGGTTTAGATGATGTCAGCAAGAATTAACACGGTCATGATTCAAAGTCCTCGTCCTCCGAGTCTGGATCGTCTGGATCGAGAGGAAAGCATAATGGAAAGAAGTCGGGCTCGTAGATGTTTTCCTCCCTTGCCAATGCTGGCTCGAAATGCCCTTTCTGATTCTCATGTCACAGACGTCTTTGGGTGCTAATTTTACAACGAATCACCATAATTGGATTGATGCTTCATCAGATGGCACAGACGGACTCAAGACGAGTGCGATCGCGATCATGTCCCGAATAGCTCTGATTCTGATTCTCGGCTTGTAGTCAGTGCTCCGAACGGCGGTGCGTTGCCATCCAAGTATTCGTCTCATCATCTCCTTCCATCAACTCCAGCATCTCATCCACATCCCGCTGTCCATCCACATCTGGTAGTGCCTCTAGCACCTCCTCCTTGAATGATTGCCACCGTCTCTCTTTTTCAGCTTCAGCCGGTGTATGTGTCGTTTCCACAATACCATGTTGTGCCAGCACCTTTTCCCGTGTCACCACAACATCAGGGACCACAAGGACAGCTTCAGAGAACATGGTGACTGTTTATCCTGCTTTTTTTCCGCCTCTGCCTCATATGGGCGTGCATCCTCTGTCGGCGCCAATAACAGGGGTGTCGAGGATGCGACATGCGAGTTGGTAACGACACGGTGTGGTATTTTGTTCCTCGGTCGCATCTCAGGCTGATGGACGGATGGAAAGATCGTCATTTTTGGTACATGTCTCCATACAAACATGTAATTCATGGCATGACTAGCTGGAACACACAAGGTGGACTGGGCACATTTCAATAGATTTCTTCTTGTTACAATTCTTTCTCTTTCCTTTCCTGGCATCTACTTTTTACCTCAAAACAACTTGTTCATTCAATTGCTACAAATATAGTGGTTATTGATAATACCAATGATATGATATACATTACATACTCATGCGATTCTGAAGCACAACATTCAAGATCATCTCAATCTTTTCATCTTTAGATATTTTGGCATATTGATTGAAAAATTCCTCCATGGCCAATGTCACCTTTTCAGGGATGTTTGATTGATTGTACTTTGTAACAGCAGATTGAAGTGATTCAGGATCTTTTTGATGGAAAAGATAGAAAGAATGCTCCAGAATAAGCAGTACACCTATAAAATGATTTTATTTTCAACCAAAAAAACTTCTTCTGTCTGTTGTTTTGTTTTAAAAAACATACCAATACTCCTGTGTACATCTTTCTGCCATGTACCCTATGGTCTCCAATTTACATTGATACAAAATGAGATAAAGAATAAATTTACCATAGAACCAGGTGCCAGATGAGATGATTCATACAGAGGAATATTAGACTGGATCATGAAACATGAGAACCAAAAGGCAATGGAATGAATTCACATACTCTGTTGTTGTGAAGAATCTGCATCAATAATAATCAATTTTATTAAAATGGAGGGGAAAAGATCATGAATGAGATTCACCGCCTGTAAAAAATGAGCCAGGATCATAATTTCATTTATAGAGTTAACTCTTACAGACTAAGATGATGTAATCAGATTGTAGGTTAGATATTAAACTTTTGCCACAATAGAAATTGAAAATTTACATCCTGGAGGTGATAAAACAAAGATGGAAGTACATGTCAAATTTGGATAAATCAAGATGCCAAAAAAACTTACAGCCTGTAAATGACAAGGCATTTAGTGAATAAAACATCACAAGTATAAGATAAGCAATATAATATTTACCTTCTATTAACAATAAAAAAAATCATTATTAGTTATAGATTCTTGACTATATGGTATTACATGAAATATACCTCCTATGATGACAAAGAAAAAAACATGATTAATATTACAATGCAGATGAATGGTGAAGTGTAACTCACAGTCTGTAATTAATCAAATACAAAGAGTTGAATTGAAATTATGATAAACATCAAAAAAAATTGCAAGCTCACCAACTAAAGAAAAGAAGACACAACTGAAGTCAAATCATTACAGCACAAATATTATAAATAATGTACCTGCTATAGATATAGAGGAAAATACACAAATTAACATTTAATTATCACATGAGAAAAATTGCCCAATAGAAAACTCACACACTGTCATTTTTGAAGTGAAGTGAAAACATGATATCACTTTTATTGCATTTTTCGAATCATTGCATAATGCAACACTCACAAACTACCATGTCCAAAGCAGAAGGAAGAATGAATGGACATGGCATCAGTAGTTTCTCTGGCACATTTCACACTGCACAACTCACTGGCTGTGATTTCCAAAGCAGAATGAAGAATGAATGGCCATGGCATCATCAGCATCACCACTCTCTGCCATGTTCCACAATGCACAATGCACTGCCTGTGATGTCCAGAATAGAAAAAAAGAATGAATAGATATGGCATCATTCATCACCATCACCACTCTCTGTCACATTCCACAATGCACAACTCACATCCTGTAATGTCCAGAGCAGAAAAAATGATCAATGGACATGGCATGATCTGTCAGCATCACCACTCTCTGCCATGATCTACAATGCACAACTCACTTTCTGTGATTTCCAAAGCAGAATGAAGAATGAATGGTCATGGCATCATCAGCATCACCACTCTCTGGCACATTCCACAGGGCACAACTCACTCCCTGTGATTTCCAGAGAATAATGAAGAATGAAGAATGAAGAATGAATGGACATGGCATTGTCAGCATAACCACTCTCTGGCACATTATACAATGCACAACTCACTGGCTGTGATGTCAAGAGCAGAATAATGGATGAATGGACATGGCATCCATCAGCATCACCACTCTCTGGTACGTTCCAAAATGCACAACTCACTTCCTGTGATTTCCAGAGCATGAAGAATGAATAGATATGGAATGATTCATCAGCATCACCACTCTCTGCCACATTCCACAATGCACAACTCACCCACTAAGATTGCCAGAGAAAAATGAAGAATGAATGGACATGGCTTCATCAGCATCACCACTCTCTGCCACATTTCACAATGCACAACTCACCCACTGTGATTTCCAGAGCAGAATGAATGGACATGGCATCATCATCATTATCACTCTCTTGCACATTCTACAATGCACCACTCACATGCTGTGATTTCCAGAGCAGAATGAAGAATAAATGGACATGGCATCATCAGCATCACCACTTTCTAGCACATTCTACAATGCACAACTCACCAACTGTAATTTTCAGAGCAGAATGAAGAATGAATGAACATGGCATCATCAGCATCACCACTCTCTGCCACATTCCACAATGCTCAACTCACTCCCTGTGATTTCCAAAGCAGAATGAAGAATGAAGAATGAAGAATGAAGAATGAAGAATGAATGGACATGATATGATTCATTAGCATCACCACTCTACCATAATCTACAATGTGCAACTCACTCCCTGTCATTTCTAGAGCAGAATGAAGCATGCATGGACATTGCATGATTCATCAGCATCACCACTCTCTGGCACATTCCACCATGCACAAAACTCACTTCCTGTGATGTCCAGAGCAGAATGCAGAATGAATGGACATGACATGATTCATCAGCATGATCACCACTCTCTGGTACATTCACAATGCACAACTCACATCCTGTGATTTCCAGAGCAGAATGAAGAATGAATAGACATGGCATGATTCATCAGCATCATCACTCTCTGGCATATTCCACAATGCATAACTCACTCTCTGTTATTTACAGAGCAGAATAAGAATGAATGGACATGCATCATCAACATTACCACTTTCTGGCACATTCCAACAATGCACAACTCACTGCCTGTGATTTCCAGAGCAGAATGAAGAATGAATGGTCATTGCATCATTCATCAGTATCACCACTCTCTGACACATTCCACAATGCACAACTCACATTCTGTAATTTCCAGAGTAGAAACAATGGTCAATGGACATGGCATCATCAACATGACCACACTCTGGCACATTCCATAATGCACAACTCACAAACTGTAATTTCCAGAACACAATGAAGAATAGACATGGCATCATCAGCATCACCACTCTCTGTCACATTCTACACTGCACAACTCACTCCCTGTGATTTTCAAAGCAGAATGAAGAATGAATGGTCATGGCATGATTAGCACCACCACTTCCTGGCACATTCCACAATGCACAACTTACAAACTATGATTTCAGAGCAGAATGAAGAATTAATGGACATGGCATGATTCATCAGCATTCTCTGGCACATTGCAGAATGCACAACTCACTCCCTGTGATTTCCAGAGCAGAATGAAGAATGAATGTTACGAACCCTGTTCTCCCCTCTTCATTTTCACTTTCTTTTTCGTGTCACGTGACTTGCTTACTAACAATCACATGACCTTTCTACATAGCTCTCCCTTTTTCGAGTCACGTGACCTGCTTAGTCAGCATCACGTGACCTGTACCTTTATCTCCGTCGCACTTGTTAGAGACTTACCATATATAGTTAGCATAGCTTATTCAGACCTGCCCTAAGCTGGTCTGTGCACATGTACTTGCAGTATAAATACTTGAATGCAGCAACCGAACAAGCCAGTCTTGTTCTGGTTGGATTCCCTCCTTCCTACACAGTCCCCTCTCCATAGTCGCGTTCGAGTC
>JBBPOS010000184.1:0-52312 GCA_038091575.1 Leccinum subgranulosum
CTGACTTGAAACCGTCGCCTTCTCAACTTCTCACCAACTTTTGAGTTGTTCTCACCTTCATGAAACACGTTGATGTGCTAAAAAAAGGCTTATCTAAGCTTCGGGATCAGATAGGACCCTGGTTAGCCGGTGGTGGGGGGTCGTAAGATACTACCGAGCACTAGCGGTGGCGCCAGCTCGGCGGAGGATGGAAAAGTCGAATCCCACATCGACCGGTGCGCTCAAAAAGCCGGGCCCGATAGAATTGGAGTAGCCCATAGACTATGCGGTGTTATTGTTGTTCGCCAGCGAGTCGCTCAGTGGCCCAGGGATAGGTTTGTATGACCCCAGAGCTCGGAGGATGAATTTGAATGTATCGACATATGACGATGGCATAGTCACGATCTCGCGTTTCCGATAGGTTCGTCCGAATCTGAGAGACCGTGCTGTACGGGTTGCGATGGGTATCTGTCAGAGTCTAATTCAAAAATTGCATGGACAAACTTGGTTGGAAATCAATGTCAACCTCCAGGTTCAAACTAGGTGATACTGTGAGGCACACTGTAAGATCGCTTCATATGTAAACATGCTCGTTCGGTAGACTAATAG
Source organism: Leccinum subgranulosum (assembly GCA_038091575.1). Lineage (NCBI taxonomy): Eukaryota > Fungi > Basidiomycota > Agaricomycetes > Boletales > Boletaceae > Leccinum > Leccinum subgranulosum. Next base: position 589 of record JBBPOS010000184.1, read on the forward strand.
TTCGTACAAGTAAAGATTGGCATAGAAGGAAAAAAAGTCACGCTGAAACAGTCGTTTTCGACCAAGGGTCATCGATTCATCTACCAAAGTGAATGAAAGGAACCCAAGAAGTAAACGGAGCGCCAGAGGCGCGAAGTTTCTGAACGGCGCAGTGCAATGCTAATGCCGCCTCCTTGCTGTCGGGAGGCCGGCTAGCATCTCGAAAGAGGTGCTCGTACACATCCCTCGCCACATTTGATGCGTCATTGTCCATTATCGACCACATCGTCCCGATCACACTACTATATCCGGCAAGAAGCATCCCAGCTGCAAGATGAACGGATTCGTCAGACAACGACTCATCTCCTTGCGCAGTCTGACAGGCAGAAAGGAATGCAAATCCACCTTGCGGGCGCGATATCTTCATAATGTCCGAGAGCTTCAAGCGATGATGGTTGGCGAGGCATAGCCCGCTGTCGAGCGGTGTCTTGGGATCCTGTATTCCGTGACATGCAAAATGGACCCAGTCGGTATTCTTCAACTTCTCCGTGACATCCTCGACACTCCCATCAGAGTTCTGGAGGATTGCTAAAGGGGATTTCTTGCATAATTCGCTGATGTAGTCGATCTCGTGCTTCACCGCAAACAGTGATCTGAGTCCGTCTGTCGGTGGCCGAGGGACGGCAAGTAGGCGAAGTGTGGAAGAAGGGTCATACAAGCTATTCTGAGGTGACGATCCGAGCAAAGTCAAAGTCGGCAAATAAGAAGATATAACGAAATCAGAAAGTTTGGTTCCTGGCTCGGCTGTGTGATAAAGGCCGGCAGCGTGTATGGGTAAAAAGGAAAAAGGACCAGTCGGACACCAGAAGATACGGGTCATTTTATTAGTGCCAGATGGCGGACTCTAATCGGGAGTCAGAATGGATCGACATCGAGACTTATAGACTTACCAAAAAGCCGAGTGCCTGAAGAACGGGGTTTACGGCCTTATTCCAAAGGGATGTCAGAATCCTCTCGTACAACTGGTTCGGAGTATGTTCTTGTAACATCGTTGATGGCGCCCCTTCACGACCATCAGTGGAATGTCCATCCAGCAACAAGTCGAGAAATTTTTTCGGGAGGTCTAGATCTTCAGAGGGAATAAGTTCGTACAGCGAATCGCGGGAGACAACAAGCCAATCCCGCTTGAGCAGCTTGAGAAGCATTATTCGCAGAGCTTCCATATCAGCATAGCAAATTCCAGGGAGGGGTACATGAATGACACTCTCCAACTCCGCCATAACGATCAGTGCATCGCATCTTTCTTTGTTGGCTGTGAGGTAAATGACTGGTCCGGAGATTTCCAAGGCAGAAAGTTGCTTGATCGTCTTCGAAAGCAAGAATCGGTCGAAACCTGACAAGGAACGGATCTGAAGGAGGAGATTCTCCCGTCTAAGTGCAAGATCATGATGTCTTTGGATGTCCTTCTCGAGCAATCGAGTGTCAGCGACTGGAATATGTGCTGGCTGGCAGACTGCAGGATTCTCTCGAATACTAGCGTGTGCTAGTTCCTGCGAGATTTGCTGGAACTGACAAGCGAGGATAGGATGGTCACGAGCCAGGTCATCGACTGGAGTGCGAAGCTGCAGAAACTGAGTCCAGACAATGGAACGACCTTGCTCGAGCCACTCGACAGCCAGTTCAGGATTACCAACTTCAAGAGCAGCGGCAACTGATTGACGTGTGACATGTGCTGCTTGCACGAGTAGACGATGACGCTCGGTGACTGGGAGTCCGAGCCATGCTAATTGTGGGAGAAGGTCGAGAGAAGAAGCGCATGCATCAAGGAGACTAGCGGTATTTCCTTGAAGTTGTGCAGAAGAAATCCAGGCGCGAGAGGCACGAAAACGGGCGGAAGCAGGACCGATGGAAGCACGAGTGGCAATTGAAAAATTGAAAGCAGCAGAAGAGAGATCAGAAGGATCACGTGAGTGCGTAAAACGGATATTGAATACGTGCCCAAGGCCAATCAATAAAGTTGGTTTATCGGGATGTCCATCGGGAGTGGAGTTTATTGCCTCCTCCTGCATGGAAATCGACCTGTTTAGATCCGCGAGGTCTCCGAGACGTTCAAAACGACCGGATAATGAGTGCCCGAGGTTGTTCAACAGACCTGGCTTTTCTGGATGGCCGTCGGGTGTCTGACAGACAGACTCCTCTTGCTTCGCGATCGACCTGTCTGAATCCGCGAGGTCACCGAGACGCTCGAAGCGACGAAATAGTGAGTTCCCAAGGCTGTTCAACAGACCTGGCTTGTCTGGGTGGCCGTCGGGTGACAGACAGACAGCCTCCTCTTTCATCGAGATCGACCTGTTTAGATCCGCGAGGTCACCGAGACGCTCAAAGCGACGAGATAATGAGTTCCCGAGATTGTTCAACCGACTTAGCTTGTCTGGATGACCGCCGGGTGTCAGACAGACAGCCTCCTCTTTCATCGAGATTGACCTGTTTAGATCCGCGAGGTCCCCGAGACGCTCAAAGCGACTCAGTAACGAGATCCCGAGGTTGTTCAACCAATTTGGCTTGTCTGGATGGTCGTCGGGTGACAGGCAGACAGCCTCCTCTTTCGTAGAGATCGACCTGTTGAGATCTGCGAGGTCCCCGAGACGCTCAAAGCGACGAGATAATGAGTTCCCGAGGTTGTTCAACCGACTTGGCTTGTCTGGATGGCCGTCGGGTGTCAGACAGACAGCCCGCTCTTTCATCGAGATCGACCTGTTTAGATCCCCGAGGTCCCCGAGACGCTTAAAGCGACGAGATAATGAGTTCCCGAGGTTGTTCAACAGACATGGCTTGTCTGGATGGCCGTCGGGTGACATGCGGACAGCTTCCTCTTTCGTCGAGATCGACCTGTCTAGATCCGCGAGGTCCCCGAGACGCTCAAAGCGACTCAATAATGAGCTCCCGAGGTTGTTCAAGCAAGCCAGCTTGGCTGGATGGCCGTCGGGTGTCAGACAGACAGCCTCCTCTTTCGTAGAGATCGACCTGTTGAGATCTGCGAGGTCTCCGAGACGCTCAAAGCGACGAGATAATGAGTTCCCGAGGTTGTTCAACCGACTTGGCTTAGCTGGATGGCCGTCGGGTGACAGAGAGACAACCTCCTCCCTCATCGAGATCGACCTGTTTAGATCCGCGAGGTTCCCGAGACGCTCAAAGCGACTCAATAATGAGCTCCCGAGATTGTTCAAGCAAGCCGGCTGGTCTGGATGGCCGTCGGGCGATAGACGGACAGCCTCCTCTTTCATAGAGATCGACCTGTTGAGATCCGCAAGGTCCCCGAGTTGCTCAAAGCGACTCAATAATGAGTTCCCGAGGTTGTTCAACCGACTTAGCTTGTCTGGATGGCCGTCGGGTGTCAAGCAGACAGCCTCCTCAAATATCGAAATCAACCTGTTTACATCCGCGAGGTCCCCGAGACGCTGGACGCGACGAGATAATGAGATCCCGAGGTTGTTCAACCGACTTGGTTTGTCTGGATGGCCGTCGGGTGTCAGACAGACAGCCTCCCCTTGCATCGAGATCGACCTGTTTAGATCCGCGAGGTCCCCGAGACACTCAAAGCGACGAGATAATGAGGTCCCAAGGTTATTCAAACGAGCCGGCTTGTCTGGATGTCCGTCGGGTATCAAACAGACAGCTTCCTCTTTCATCAAGATCGACCTGTTCAGATGCGCGAGATCCCCGAGACGCTCAAAGCCAAGAAATAATGAATTCCCGAGGCTGTTCAACAGACCTGGCTTGTTTGGATGGCCGTCCGGTGACAGACAGACAGCCTCCTCTTTCATCGAGATCGACCTGTTTAGATCCCCGAGGTCCCCGAGACGCTGAAAGCGACCAGATAATGAGTTCCCGAGGCTGTTCAACCGACTTGGCTTGTCTGGATGCCCGTTGGGTGTCAGACGGACAGCCTTCTCAAACATCGAGGTCGACCTGTTTAGATCCGCGAGGTTCCCGAGACGCTCAAAGCGACTCAATAATGAGCTCCCGAGGTTGTTCAAGCAAGCTGGCTTGGCTGGATGGCTGTCGGGTGACAGACAGACAGCCTCCTCATTTATTGAGATCGACCTGTTTAGATCCTCGAGGTTCCGGAGACGCTCAAAGCGACGAGATAAAGAGATCCCGAGGTTGTTCAACCGACTTGGCTTGTCTGGATGGCCGTCGGGTGACAGAGAGACAGCCTCCTCAACCATTGAGATTGACCTACTTAGGTCCGCGAGGTCCCCGAGACGCTCAAAGCGACGACATAACGAGTTCCCGAGGTTGTTCAGCATGGACGGCATGTCCATGTTAGGATGTTCATGATCACTAGACCCTCGTCGAAGATCCACGGCCGACTCCAACATCCTAATTGCCTCGTGTATATCAGCAAGTACGCCATTGCGTGCGAACCGCTCAGATAACAGCATCCCAAGGCCAAAAATGAGTGTAGGTCGGTCAGGATTCTGGTCTGACATGTTCTGTAGCCAGTTCCGCGCCCTCTGTATGACATCGTCGCCATTTTCTTGCTCTGCCGGTGACGATCTACCGTCTCCTGCTTCCACCAATGGCGAAGCCTTGGCCATTTGCAATGCGAACAGCGCTGCTCGGTGTGCATAATCTCCTACCACCGAGCCCTCTATCACTCTTGCCAGTAAATCCTTTGCTTCTTCCCTGTCGACCTCGATCCCTTGCCTCTGGAACCGCACAACTAGCGCAAGACCAAGTTCCAGTAACGTTTTGCAATGATCCGGATGGTTTGTGCTCCGAAGTCGTAGAGCATCCCGATACAATCCAATTGGCACATCTAGGTCAAGGTCCCGATTGTTGACCTGGCAGTCGATGAACTTGGCATTGGCCAAGTTGAACAAAACAGCTGAGCGATGAAGGTCATCTATCGGGCAAATCTCCTGAACACGCTGGAAAGTCTGGACGGCTACATTTAGATCCATTTGGTCCTGCCCCTGGCGGTAACGCAGGAGAGCACGATGTCCCTCCTCAGTCAGCTGTTCCAGCGCGTTCATCTCGCTTGACTCCGGTAGCTGTTGCTGTGAGTTCAGAAAATGAATTCAGCGCCATGAATAATCTGCTTACGGCGAGTTTGGGACATGATTCACCCGTACCGCAAATACGTCGCTCCGTCATGATGCGAAGGGACGAACACGATGGTAATATATCATCCTTCTGCGCTGTAAAGTCGGTGACTACGAGGGGATGTCAACGAGTGTGTGGTAGACAAAGGTGTTGCTCACAGTGAAGGTGTTCATTCTGGAAGACTTTTCCTACAGTACTCTGGAATCGACCCAGCAATTCTCCGTTTCCTAGCCTCGGTTCAAGCTCGAACGCTGCATAGACACTAAATGAAATAGAAGAAGATCGATCTGATGGCCTTTGGCAGCAATTGAATGAAAGAAGCAGCGATTCGGCAAGTGACGACGCACAAGAGGATTTCTTCATCCCATTCTACGGCGTCCTTCTCTGCCGACACGGGTTTGTTGGATGTTCGCATGGTCCTTCCATCGACTTCCACAATGACATGAAAGCCTGCTGGCATTCGACGGAGGCCGGATGCAACGTTCGTTGCACGTATGACTGAACAGGTGTGTTTGCGATGTCTCCAGTATCCCAAAGCAAAATTGCTACTCACGCGTTACAAAGAAATGCTCGCATTCATTGGTAGGTGATGGATGCGAATCCGAGTCGGGTCGTGGTTGCGGGGGAGAAGCCGGGGTGAAAAAATTGTTACGTATATTCCTACACATGTGCAGGAAGTGAAGTCTGAGAGCACGGAGGAATGCAATCATTGTGAGCAAGTTCTGAGTGACGGGTGTTCTGCATCAGTAGGTTTATATCGAATGCGGCCAGATGCAGAGTTGCTGTGCACTTTTCTGATAGAATGAACGAGGTCCACAGCAAGACTCGGACTGCAATGTCATTGCATTCCGAACATGATGCATGATGCGATAGCGCAGTGAGGCACGAGTGAAGCCACATCGAATCGGACCAGCGACACAAATGATTGAAGGCACCGAAGCCTTCCTCGTTCGCCTCCACCACGCCTTGCAAGCGCTCGTCCCCCGTTTCAGCCGCACCCTCAGTGACAGTGTGTATTGTCAGTAACTATTTGTCGTTATTTGTTAATTGTCGGGGTTTTTAGTCGTTCTTTCTCTCTTGTCCAAGATTTGTCTGAGGCTGTTTCGCTCAACTCCTGCTATTGAGGCGCAAGCTTTGCTGTCCGGTTTCCCATCCCACCCCATTTGCCCGACAAGTTTGGGCAGTCTCGGGCCGGAAATACTTTCGGTTTTTTGCCCACACCATCATGTCCGGAGCATGTCGTTCATGTATCCATGCCTGCATCCACACTCTCCCCTCACCTCGTTACATTCTATTCCCAATTGCGATATCATCAAGTTACGACCAGCCAGGACATGAATAAACACATTCACCGATTTTATCGAGGATAAAGTGTCCATACACTAATTCGAATGCATGCCATTGCGATGGGCGGAGTCCCTCCGCGAGGAACTGAAGATTACTGTTCAAAAACCTATTCGAACCAGGACTCAAATTGTCTTATTGATACTCATGATTACGGAGATATTGACTGCACATACATACCCTTCCATCATTTTTCCTACATCACCGCGATAGCATGCGTTCGAAACACTCTTTGCTGGCGTGTGCACGAGGGACTAGTCGACACGAAAATGGAAGAGGCTTTCTGCTGCAATTCAGTAAGAGGACATAGAACATGAACTGTGCTTGGCTTACCGCCGAAATCCATTTGCAGAAGTCGCTGTGAAGATCATGTCGTTTCCATTCGTATGTCTCGCTCGATTGAAGTCAAGCGGGGCCAACATCGTCGCAATGCCGCTCCAGATCGACCCATCTGCAGCATGCCGGCCTGGAAACAAGATAGACACTCCTGCGTGAACACATACTGAACAGTAACGTGCAGTGCACCCCACCTGGACAGATTCGTCTACCACACCCAAAGACGTACTTGGCAGGGTCGTCATCTGTCAGCATCCGTTCAAGAATCTATCTGAAATGATTTTTCTGCGTCTGCATACCGAGCCTCATCGCGCGACATTGCCCTAGATGAAAGAAAGCGATTACCATACTGCGCTACGCATGCGGGAAGATCAAAGAGCATACCAGTTGCCCCTAGGTAGAACGTTCTGTCTCCGAGTAAACCAGAATCGTCTACTCAGGACATACTTTGTGGAATATAGTAACTATTGTGCACATCACAGGTAGCGGACGCGTGCGGAATACCTACACGAAATTAATTAGGGACAGACAGAACATCGATTGGTGTATCCACACATACCTATAGCTAGAGGTATAACAGGACTCTATCTCAACGTCTCGTACGATAGCGTCGACGTACGGCAAGTTTGGTCTGTCGGAAAAGTCGGGTAGTCTATCGGTCCCTATGATTGCGTCGATTTCTTCCTGTGCGCGTTTCCACATATGTGGGTTCTCGACCATTGCGAGCGTGAATGTCATCAACGTCGAGCTCGTCCGTAGTTTAGGAAAGAGATATGCCTGCTCTCATGAATCAAGCACAAACCGTTGCCACAGAACCTGTGTGCACCCGATGATGGTTGCATTCGTTCGATTACCACAGCAACATCCTGACCAATAAAAACAGTCGCAGAAGCGTGCTTGAGAGCTGTCTCGTAAGCCGAACGATGCGAATACATAATCGAGTTTCTTCATCCGAGTGATCTGATCTGATACCATGGGTAGCGATAGTGTGCTCAGATTCCTACATCGACAACAGCCACGTCACAATCGATTTATTGCAGCCAGATCGAAGCTCACCATACGCTTCTGAACGTACTGGTACGGCGTCTCTACAATCTGGTTTGTACATTCATATGCCTTGGTTGCCTCATGCTGAATCCACGATCCAGGCAACCAGTCTGGAACAAACAACACTTATTCGCCATAACTTAGATTGTGATTAGTAGAAAAAAGCCAGACCCACTCACAGAACGGGAAGGTTTTGACAATGAGTGCTTTCTCGGGTGTTATTACCGGAACGGAAGCCTTGAGGAGTTTGTCCATAATCGACATCATGGGGTCATTCTGGGGACTTGTTTCATAGTCATAAACAGCAGACATGGCCACAGCGGCAGAAAACCTACGCAAATTCAAGTCACAACCAAAAACTCACAGAAATGTCCTTACGTTGCGAAATGAAACGGAAATTCGTCTGGCTCATCCATAACATTCGCGATAATCTGCCAGGCTTTGCGAAGCTGCATCGGACGAAAGCCCAAGGCTGACTGAGCATGGAACATCTGATGAAATATTCGTCGGGGCAACCTCCAGTGGACACCGTACGGGAAAAACTAAAATTACAATCGTGGCCATAACTACCACAATGGTCAACAGAAGTAATACTCTTCTGGATCGTGTAATGGTCACTCACGGGGCAACAGTCACGATGAACGGAAGATCAGAGTATATCTGGGATCGCTTATCCAGAAGATCTCTTGCGATGGAGGGCGAGTTCAGGACGACAGCGTCAGAACTCATCAGCCTGATATACACATTGTCAGCTAAAGCTAGCCACAAATCGTCACTCAGCGCCACGCTCACCATACTTGGCCCACCAGTCAGTATAGGTCAACCTGGGTTCTTCGGTATTGAGTGAATGGGCTCCCAACGAAGGGAAGTGGGGTAGGGCCGGGGGAAGAGAATATCCTTTACTCTCAACGGGTGTTTGAGTGGTTTGTCGAATGGTTTGTCGAACTATGTCCACCGCAATGATCGCGAGCGGCACCAACACAGCGAGCCGAGTGGTCGAACTAAAAAAATTCATTTCTGTTGTAGCGGGGGGAGAAACAAGAGTTTCTTCCACAAGGATTCCTCAGTATGAGTATGCGTCGACTCGCCAATGCCAAGCCTTCGTAGGTTCGAAGCATGATATTTGGGAGGTGACTATGAGTTCCACTAGCGATCCGATCGGAAGGTTTGACAGTCTCCAATAAATGGATGATAGTCCTGCTCCGTGATTCGATCTCGGCGCATCATAATGATCGTGATGTATTTCTCCGAGAGGTAATACGTTTCAGGTCGTGGGTACACAAAGGTAGTCGTTGCTTGCCCTAAAGTATGTACAGTAGCGAGCAATATCTGGCTTTGACTCGTCCATCTCCTCCTCGTCCTCGTCCCAAGCCCATCTCTTGAAGCATTAATTTGCTTCTCTCCTCCGCCCGTCTCTGATCCTAATGGCGTCGCAGCCCTCCCAGCAATATGCGTGTAAGTCGACATCGCAATCAAAGCTTGCTCGTGACGGCTCGTCTGACCGCCACTTGTTTCAGTCCGCGCTCAAAAGAACCTTGGTCTCGTCGGGGGAACGCCAGATTACGTCCCTGTCTCTGGCTTCGCAGCCCCCGACGTCCCAGCTCGCACCTATCACTACAGCAACGATGGGAGGCTGTTTGCCTACGCCCTGCCAACAGTGTGCGTACCGCCTCGTGTCTGGCCTCGCCTCGTTTCTTCAATCTCCGTTGACGTATTAATCATTCCGATCCAGCGTTCGCATCTTTCAGGCTGAGGGTGCAAAACTATTGCAGGAACTGAGCGTCCCTAACATCATCGAGCTTCAGTTCTCCCCCCGCGGAACCTACATCTCCACCTGGGAGCGCCCTGGTACGTACACAACCGACCTCATCGTAGCCTCGTGTTTATCGCACCGTCCGATAAAAAAATTCCCACCCCCCGCAGCCAAGCTCGAGGACGGCGCGCAGCACAAGAACCTTCGCATCTTCTCCGTCTCCACAGGTGAAGAGTTGATCGCCTTCACTCAAAAGTCTCAAGAAGGCTGGGATCTGCAGTACACCATCTCGGAGTCGCATGCCGTTCGCCTTGTCTCACAGGAGGTGCAGGTATTCCGTCCTGCCGAGTGGGGCAAAGGCGTGGTCGATAAACTCAGGGTCGAGGGCGCATCAATGGTATCACTCAGTCCTGGGTTGAATCCATTCGTCGCGGTTTTTGTTGCGGAGAAAAAGGTTTGTTTCAGTGCCTTATCGCGTGCGCATTTCTCAACGTCCAACAGGGTGCTCCAGCTAGCATCAAGATTTATGGTCTTCTTAACCTTTCCGGCACGCCGACTTGTGCAAAGAACTTTTACAAGGCCGATCGTGCCCAGATCAAGTGGAACGACCTCGGGACACAAGCCCTCGTCCTCACCCAGACGGAGGTAGATAACTCCAACATGAGCTATTATGGAGAGACATCGATGTATCTTCTGAGTGCTACTGGTCATTTCGATTGCCGCGTCACTCTCGACAAAGACGGACCTATTCACGACGTAGCATGGAGCCCCAATAGCAAAGAGTTTGGAGTCGTCTATGGCTGTGAGTCAGCTTCCCTGCCACTTGGTCATTCGATAGTTCAACTCTTTTCCGACAGTTATGCCCGCCAAAACGATGCTCTTTGATCAACGCGTCCGCACGCTCCACGACTTTGGTTCGGCACCACACAACACTATATCATTCAATCCCCAGGGACGCCTTCTATTCCTGGCCGGATTTGGTAACCTCGCAGGCAAGATCGATGTCGTTGACCGACGCACGCTCAAAAAAATATGCACCATCGATGCGCCAAACACGTCCTACTGCTCTTGGTCACCAGATGGACGTTTCCTGCTGACCGCGACGCTTTCTCCTCGCCTGCGCGTCGACAACGGGATCAAGATCTGGCACGCGACTGGTCCACTCGTCCATGTCCAGGCCATCGACGAACTATATCAGGTTAGCTGGCGCCCAACACCCATCGACCAGGCACCTGCCTTTGGACAGACGATCCCGCCAGCACCCCAACCGTCTGCGAGTGTCCTGACCGCTGCGTTGACCTCGAAACCTGCGGCTGCCAAGCCCGCTGGTGCTTATCGTCCCCCTGGTGCTCGTGGGCTCGCGACGCCGGCGATCTTTAAGCGCGAAGACGAGGGTGGGGCAGCGAGGATGCCCACGGGGAACGGATCGGCGAATGGCAGTGCGACGCCACCGAGGGGGTATCGTAGCCCGAATCCGCCTGGAAGCATGACGAACGGGGTCAATGGGCACGGACAGGGAGGACGTCGACAAGTGCCTGGTGCTGGGCCTAGGACGCCGCCGGTTGCGGGCGACCAAGGGCAGGGAGGACAAGGAGGACCAGTGCTGGACAAGAAGCGGAAGAAGAAGGAGAAGAAGAAGGGCGACAAGGGCGAAGCGTCGGGTACGGCGACGCCGGTCGGGGTTGGGTCTGTGAGGCCGTCGTTGGACGTATTGACGAACGGGTTGTTAAAGGTGGAGACGAACGGCGGTGAAGGCGGCGTCAAGGGCGAGACGGGGGCGGTGGGAGAGCCTGCGTCGACGACGTCGGTGCCGCCGACGCCTGGCGCGGAGCATTTGGATCCCGTCGCGAAGAAGGTGCGAAATTTGAACAAGAAGGTGAGCGCCTGTCCGTTGTCGGTCTTGTGATTGACAGACTCATCTTTGTTACAGCTCAAGGCCATCGAGGAGCTCAAGGAAAAGGCAAAACGGGGCGAGCGTCTCGAGGTGACGCAGATCAAGAAGATGGATGGCGAGACGGAGATTCGGAAGGAGCTTGCGAGTCTCGGGATCACTGGATGATCGATAGATGATGGCTGATTTATGTATGATGATGATGATCAACGGGTCATGGTCGTCGCTGGGTCGCTTACGATTCCACTCCTGTAACCCTAATACGTATTTGGCACCCACGATCACGCATAAAACTTGGTCATCTCTAAACATGATATGTAGCGTAACTTTTGGATTTTTCTTTCTTCTCATGAAATCTACGGGCCTTTTTGGTTGTATCATCGTCGTCTGCATGGTCGTCGAGGAATGGAGTACAACGCGGTTCAGGAACGACTGTTGCTGCTGTGGACTCCCGCCTGGGCATTTTCAGGAACTCGACGGCCCGGTACTCAGGTAACCACGCTACAACTCTCTTAAGCCTACTCCTGCCAACTATTACAGTCAGTACTTTAACAGTAACGGTCAACCCCAGATCCGATGTAAGCAGTATGAACTCTCCTGGATCAAATCCATAAATATACGGTGGTAAACATCCGCGATGATTTAAGCGAGGTCCGCAAACCCAACCTGTAAAGTACCGTAATTAAATACACTATATACGCCTTGCAGGAATGTCATCCCAATGCTCCAATATTCTATGTCATATGGTCAAAACGAGTTCATCTAGCGCCACAAATAGCGGTTCAAGAAGCGATAAAATCTCACCAACAGGCGCGCGCACGGCGACGATAGCGCTGAAACAATTTGGAGAACCTTTTGCAATTGGTCCAAGTCTGAGAACTTCGGCAGGGATATTAAACGTCTTGCCACCAAAGGTAAGGCCCAATGTCAGGAAAGAGTTGCACAGTACTGCAGGTTGTCGATGAAAAAAAAACAAGGTATGGTACCGCGGACACAGGCGAAACTCACAGTAATAGTATCCAAAGTCTCCATGTTCGTAGAGAGTACCGCCAATATGTCTATACAATTCCAAAACCCGGTTCCAATCTCCGAGGATGTAGGTTGTACCAGTGTCGAAAATAGCAGGTACGTTTTGCAGGATTGCATGACCATCAATACGAACATCGTCCATGGACACCTGCCAGAATCCCTACATAAAGCATGTCAATGTCAACAACATCCACTCTCGTTTACTATCTTAACTCACAGGAACTGTTACGCGTGTATAAGCAATGTCACCCTTGTACAACATGCTGTTTGTTCCACCGAGGTACATCTCAGCCCCAGAAGAAGAGAGTTTCAACGAGAACATCGGATTCATCAACCTCTTTTGTCTGACGAGCGATGCAAGCAGCGGGTAAGTACCAAATTTCGAGATGGAAGGGAAGGACAATCCCAATAAACCGTCTGCATATACTACATTGTTCTGTAACGGAGAAGAAGTGCACGATGTTGCAGAACCAAAGCTCTGAGGGTTTGCCTAGTAGCTTGGCGTCAGAATTAATCATGCCTATAAGAGTTGCAAAACATACAGTGAATCCAGCGATGGTTACCTTATCAGAATATAAATCACCTTCGACGAAAGTTCCATCCAAATAATGAAGTTGAAATGGCGGACCGCCGTACCCAGCAGATACGGATAAAACGGGGTCCCAGAGGTCGCGATCTGCAGCAATCCCACTACAGCCAGTCTGTAGCACCCACATATCGCTGCGTTGTCAGTGACATGAACAAATACAGCCGTATGAATGAAAAGAAAGCACTTACGCTGAACCAGTGTCTATGATGACTGTGACGTAGTCAGGGTAAACATACATTATAATGATACAAGAAGGGATTTACCCTTCAAGGTCTTGGCAGGAGTACCAATCGAAATCTCGCCGATCCAAAGGGAGTTCGGACCATGCGTCAGCGGGAGTGCCAGTGGTGTCCCACGCCCTTCAAGTCCGAGCTCCCTCCGTGTCACAGCGAAAGGATGCATTGTCCCAGTGTTCATTTCGTAATTGTCTAGGCCAGTAAGGATCTTGCTGGAGAAAAAGCCTGAGCAAACCAGATGCAATAGTTCATTCCACGTACTCCCGGGCAGATATTCCATGAGAGGTGATTGCGTCTAGATCAATGCTTTCGTTGGAGTTCAGAATGGAAGAGTGTCTGGTGAGCGGTATGGCGATGCCATCCGTGTTCCAATTTGGTATAGGTTTCGTAGTGGCCAGAGGAACCAGTCTGCTGGCGACTGCAAAAATGGTTATGGTGACGAATCGCATTGTAGAGGAGTGGAAACGACTGGCATTGAAACGTCCACCTACAGGCCTTGATTATGAGAAGACAATATCCCTGATGGCCGGCTGGGGATATTGTTACACTAGGAACAAATCGGGAATAGGTCAAACGGATGATGCAGTGATTATCATTATTTTATTTATCCGACTGGCAGCTGGAACAAGAACGCGCGGCGCAAAACAGAACTGGGTGACTTGTTTGGACCACGCATATGATGGTAGTAGGCAAGGCACAGCCGTGCATCAGATCCCCGACTCCCAAGAAGTGGAGAGGAGGGTTTTGTCGAAAAAAAAAACAGGCCCATCATAGATTCCTATCATATCCCGGATCCATCAGGACTGGGGGATTGGCACCTGGCGCCGCTACGATACACTAACGAGATGAACAAATCGAGCGAGACAGTGTGCGACATACAACAGACATTGGAACCCTTCCCTCCTCACGACTTGAGCAACCACGGCTTATTGGCGAGCGTCCAATCGTCGATGATCTTCCAGAAATGAGCCACCACCGATTTGTCGATGTGTCTCCGGTGTGGGTCGATCTAGGAGAACAGGATGAGGACGCCGGCGATCAAGCTACACAAGACACGCACCTTGAGCTCCGTCACGTTCCAATTCTTGATCTTGGTGTTGGGCGGATCGTTGGCCCACGTAAAATATATCCCCTTGACTATCCAACGGCCAAGCATCAACCTCATCGCATACAAAAAGAGAGGAGAATGCGCGACTGACCATGATGAAACAGCGTCCTCGGCTCGTTCCATTTGTACGGCCGAAACTGCCACGCTTGCCCCGTCGTCATCACGCACACGACCCGTTCCCATGCGTCTGCGCCAAACTTTTGGAGCGCGTCCGTGCTGTCCACGATGAAGTATCGCTGGACCGTGCCCCCGCCGCCACTGCTCGACGAACCACCGTGGGAAGATGCAGAAGACGAGGACGGGCCGGTGGGTGCGGAAGAAAAGGCAGCAGAGGCAGGGTCGCGCCGTCGGTCGATGTGGAGGAGGTCTTCGACACGGGGATTGCCTGCTGCGGCTGAGCGTTCACGTGCGGTGGTCGACGGTTCGAAGCTGGAGGCGAATTGTGGGTGAGTACGAGTCGCGTGGGGCACAATGTATGCGCGGACGACACGCAACCAAGAGCAAAAGGAGAGGACAAGGTACAACTTACACAGCTTCTTGCAAGAACCGCTTCACGTTATACATGGTGATCAACGCCGTGGGCGACGAGGAGATCATGATGATCGGGAACATGTTTTCTGTTCGAAGAAAAATGTTGGCATGCGTGAGGGGCATTGTACACAGGACTGAAACTAGGGACGCACTGGCTTTACGCGCGTGCATGGGCGGACCAGCCGAGGGTGCGGGTGTAGCTGCGCTGCCGGGTTTGACATCCCGAAGCCTCTTCAGCCGTTCAGTAAAGCTGCCATGCAGAGCCGAAAAGTTCTAGTTGCGCAGCGCATCAGCGTCCGGCGTGTATCAAGAAAAAAAAAAGGACACACGTTCGGTTTGGTACCCCTCAAGACGGTATTCCTATCTCGCAACTCGACCTCGTTTTGTTTTATGCGCTTGACGACTTCCACATCCTGTGCGTCGGCGACGTACCGGCGTTTGGAGGGAGACGGGATGTCAGCGGAATGTGCATGTGAAGCACGTTTAGGCGTCACAGAGGAGGGCGCCGCAGTCGTCGTTGTGCCCCGACGAGGCGGCGTTCCTGGGGGCGTCGTCGACTCTAAGGACCAAGTGAGCCAATGCAAATGCACGGAAAGAGCCAGACTCACCGCTCGTCAACGGTCTTATGCGCTCAAGATCGGCGACCTTGCCCTCCAACCACTCTACGAGGCTCTTGCGCTCGGTGACGCTGACGAAGCCGACAGTGAGACCGCTCTCGCGCGCTTGGCGCATATATTCTGCGCCGGGTACATCGCGTAGGAGCCAGGCAAGGTAGACGGCCTCGAGGGTGTATACGTCGGCGGCGTTGGACCCGCCGGGCTTGGTGTAGCGAGTCGGGGAGGCTTTTGGGAGGGCGAGGGCGGCGCCGAGTGCGAGGTGGGTTGCAGCGAGGAGGGTCTCTGCTGGATAACCTTGAGCGAGATACGAGATGGTCGTTTTGGATTTGATCGCCTGGCGGAGAGCGAGCAGCGCATCGCCATGTTCGTCCATCGTCGTGGTCGACTAAAGTACTACTACTGATGACTAATCAACGCCATACTTCTATTTTCACCATCCACAAAAAACACAGAACACAAAAAGTCATGATAAAAACGTCCACGAAACCACCTCAGTCGTCGTTCGTCATCGTGCGTACGGGCGTCTATGCTGCGCTTCGGTTCCAGTAAACGAATCTTGCTTGCTCGAGAACACCGCGATACAGGTCGTCGTCGAATCCAACGCATTGCAGACCGATGCAGGCGACGCGCAGAGCCCCCGCGGCATAGAGCTGCGACGTTTCGTAGTGGTTCTGAGGTGACACGTTCTTCCGGTCGGTCAGAGTATCCTTCACGATTGCCTGCGTCGTCTGCAAAAACACATGTCCTTGCGACCAAACCATCCTGGATAGTCTGGCAATTTACCTCGGTCGAGAGACACTCCCATTCTTGAACGCTGAGATCATCCATCCGAAAGGCCTTGTAGGTACCTGCGTAGTACCATTTTCCGTCCTTGTTATAAAAGCACTCTGCAAAGATTCATCAGGCCGTGCCCCCGCAAAGGCGTCGCCTCACCCGTCGCCTTGCCCATTTGACCAATCACATCGACCATAGACCAACGATGTGCCGTCGTCACGCGCGGGTTCGTACTGCACTTGAAGACCGGCGTAAGGAAGTAGCCATGCTCTTCTCTGTCGGGACACCAGTATGTCGTCTGCTGTGACAAGACTCTGTAGTTTTTCAGTCTGTTTTGATCGTCGAATCCAACAGCCGAGGAGATGAGCAAATCAACAACGTCACAAGAAAGTCCTCACAAATCCTTGAGAGGCTGGAGGGTGTCAGTGTCACAGAAGCAGCTCGGAGCAGACATACGCCACAAGCATTTCCAAGGAATTCGTGCAGCGTATGAGCGGCGTGAATCATGATTGGTTGCAGAGAATCATCCGGGATACCTGACGGCAGAGGAAGAGTCGCGAGCATTGCTTGTCTCGCAACGATCGTCTGCTCCGCTGGTCCGTTGGAAAAGACGAGTGCATCCTACACCACGCAGGATGGTTTCAGCCGTGAACAGCGCATATATGCACTCACCTGACTCTCTCCATCATCCGACGGTGTTGGCTCGGCGGGGGTATATGATAGCCTCGCCGGTGCGAGTCTATTGACCAAGACCTGTCTGCAGTAAGCCGAGTTGCTTTGCAAGCTGTCTATATGCGCGTCGGGCGTGCACGGAGAGTCATTTGACGCCCCTCCTGGCGTATTCGGAGTTCCGTGCGTAAGCCCCACCTAAATTTGTCCATCCTGAGTTTCGTTTATAGCCCAGAATAAACGACAGAACTTGCCTGCTGCTCATCAAGTTCCTCAAACGCTTGACGCGGACTCGACTGCGGCTGCGGCGTCTCCGGCAGTTTCAGGAAAGTGACTTCAAGATTTGCGTTAGCCGGGGTTGAGGGTCGTTTCAACGTCTCCAGTTCTCGCTCCAATCGCAATATCGTCGCCGCCTTTTGGCGAACGGAAGTGTATGCGTCCTCGAGGCAAGCCGCTACGTTATCCCGCGCCGCCAACGCCTCTTCCACGCGCAGCTTCTCCATCTGAACTGCGAGCAGCACGTCTGCCATGTGCGTTGAGAGTGGCGTGTTTCCAGGACTCGTCGCATCCTACAGCCAGTGTACACCATTCCGAACGGAACACGCGTCATGTAATGTAATACAACGACGGAGGCGGAAAAGTCACCGTGGATCGATTGACGTCCAAGACACGGCCTGCTTCACCAGCGGGGAGTTCGTTCTCCAGTTTGTTTGTATCTAGCTCGGATGATGGTGGTCAACTTGTTCGCTGTGTCAGCGGAGATCAAATTTGTTGCATAAAGTCTTGACTATATCGTATGCAGGACTACATGTAGTATATACTCTGAGAGGGTCTTTCAATCAATGGCTATGCGCCTGCCTGGATCCAGAGGCGTAGGGAGGCATTCCTGCCAGTGGACCGCGCAACTTCCGTCGGTCCCATGGTGCCTGTTCCTCCGCTCTAACGCCTTCGCTGGGGGATATCTCGTACTTGATCCCGACTCGACCGATGACCATAGACGCCAACAACGCCGCAAACTTTAGCGCCTCCAGAACCGTCGGAGTGTCAGAGTGCTCAGGCGAGCTGGAACTCGCCATTGCAGGCTCCGAGGCGGAGCCGCCCGTGAAGGCGCAGTGGATGCAGTTCATGAGCGAGCTCGAGGGCTCCGACGAGGGAATAGCAATGGCAGGCTGAGGCTGCTTCAGATGCGTAATCGACGCCAGATTACCGACGACCTCGTCTGTGATTTCCGATGCGCTCTTGCCTCCGCCAAACGACACCCTATACTGCCGATCCCACGGATTGTCGCGGAAGTCCAACATCACCCAACGCAGCGCCCTCGATTCGTCATCTTCGCAAGTTACCACGATGGTGGCGATGATCCGCCAGAGCGCTTCGTATGCGGGGAGAGCGCGGTCCAAGTTTGACTGAGAGGATGTTCTTCTGCCGCTAGTAGCACCACCAGCCCCAGCCCCAGTGCGCGGAAGCCACGGGCGCAAGACGTTTCGCACATCTTCTGGGAGCTTCGAGTTGCTCCGAGTCCTTGTTTGTCCCCCACCGGTACCGGACCACCTACCGCCCGGGCCAGCGTTACGGTCATCATAAAAGGCCGACAATGAATCTGTGACCCGTGATACGTCGTTCGCGTCGATAACGCGGGGATCCACGTTCAGGAACACGGTTAAGAACACGCGGAAGGTGATGCAGCGGATGAAGGATGCAAGGTCGACGTCGATCTCGGGGAGGTGTTTTTCGATGGCTGCCTTTGATTCGCTAATGAGCGCCTTCCATCTGCAGAGTCCAGTCAGACCTGATGCGATGGATTCCACATGCCAAAAGCCTACCTGTCGCTCTCATTTTTCTGAGGGTTCAGTACGTTGCTCATGGTTGCGGGATGTAGACCCAGCGCCTATACAGGATTTCAGGTTATTTAACGCCCAAGCGCATAAATACGAGAAACACGTGCAATCAACCCTGCAACAATGGCACTGGTCACATAGCTCTTGACCTCCTCCACCAAGAACAAAAGAAGGAGAAACAACAATAACAAAAACAGCATGAACAAGTACTTTGAAGACGATGACATGGGTCAGAGGTGCGCAGTTGCTGTAATTTCGTCTTGTGTGGGCTTAGCTGCTTCAGTATGTGCCCACCCGCCACTCTTATTGTCCGTGGACCGTCATTGTAACATCCGATGCCGCATGGGATCGCTCCGCATTTACGTCTTGGTGCTGTGGCGTTTCTTTAACTTGAGGTCATTTAGCATTGGACGTAAACTCCGTCGACTCGGAATGAAGATCTCACTCGTCCGCGGAATTGCCTGGACCTTGCCGCACTGCTGCACTTTGTCCCTTGGTAAAGCTGCGGGTCTTCAAGTTCATTGTACATGATATCCCGCGTTTCCGTAAGGACCGGAAGATTCCACATCTTTGCTTCGCGGAAACGGACACTACTCACTCCGCCTCTTCTGACTTGTCATCCGTTGGGAGCGAACTATGATGTTGGCTTGAATCGTTTGCTTGCTTATACCACGTTCTAGCTTGTCAACTCATATTCTCAGGGCCTCAGGGATTGGCTTATGATCGCCGAAACCTCAGTGTTGCTTCTGCGCACAGCCAGCCAGCACTGATACCACTGGTATTTCCCCTTGGCATGCTCGGACGCATTTCGGTATACAATTTTATGACATGCCTTTTTGCACCGCCCTTCACAGAATTCATACAGGCACCGTCGACTTCTAATCCATTCCGCACGGGGTGACTGGCGACTTGTGTATCGATCATTGAACTAGTTCAAACAACCGACACTCCCTGCAAAAGGTCTTTTGTGTATGCGTTCGATATCTCACTCAGGCGGGCCAGTTTGTCCGTCATACACACCTCCAGCCAAGTACTAACACATGCACACTCTTCAAATACCGTCTTTCAAATTCGTATCGGGTACATCAAGACCTGTATGTATGCGGTCTTGAACAGGTGCAGATAAACCATTCCACTTACCTTATACAGCCAGCTTCAACTTCCATTCCTCAAGTCGCTTCTCGCCAATTGTCTGCTCCCCACCCCCATGCTCCCAGTCTCGTCTCGAGATCCGGCGTAGCCGAATCATTCAGCAGTGCAATGCGGTGCACTATTTCGCTTATCTTCGAGTTGCCATGCGCGACCCAGTCACCCAGTCGTTCTGCGTTATCCTCTTGCTTCCATTTTCCAGACAGTTTCAGTTTATGTGAGATGTAGGAAATGTAGGAGCGGCGATAACCCACTCATCAGTGATGAACACGATCGGCTTTTCGTATCACTGTCTCGCTTCTCCTGTTAGCGTTGCAAGCGAGGGGAGAAGTATGGAAGCTCGTGCCTCGAGGCCACAAAGTCCGTTACGGTCTGATCATGATCTCCGTTTGTCCCTCTTATGGAAATCCATCTTTGCTTCGACGTCTCACGGTGTGCTTTTCATCTCGGTGATTATTCGCACACATTCAAAAATATTCAAGGGCTCTTCCAACAATCCTATCGTGTCCCCATCTCTCCTTCGTCGGGCTACCGCTTCAAGTGTCTTTGTAACCAGGATCGAAACCGTCTTTCACGTGTCAGGTGGCAAAAAAAAGTATCCACGTCCGCCGTCTTTTAGATACTCCTCCGCTCTTTTACCTCCCCCGTCCGAATTAGAAAGTTTGAACGACCGTGTCTGACTGAAGACCAGAATGAGGGCCGCATCGCAAGGGTCGTCTACACGCGAACGTGATTGTGCTGGTCCACTAGACCCTGGAAATGTGTCAAGGACGAGCGAGAGCGGGATTGGAATCTGCGCAGGTGGGCCACACCCCATTCGTCATCCGCGTTGTCGCTGCCATCGTGCTCGTGGTCTCTTCGCCTCCTTCTCCTTCCAAGTCTTCTGGATATGGGTCCAGCTGCCGTGTGCATGACCATCACTATCGCCGGTCCTGCCCCCAAATGCAAGGTCTTCGAGCTTGTCAACTGTTCCTTGGCCTTGCGTCAGGCCCCCGCGTCTCGCTCTCACTATCTGATGTGGTTTCCCGAGGAATGTCCCGGGTACGGGTATGTTGGATTCCGCGATTCCTATTCCAGGTCCCTGTCTGGGACTCTGGGTTCGAGTTTATGCCGCCACGGTGGAGAGAGAGAACAGACATGCGATTGCGAAGACGAGAACGGAGACTACCCTTGTCATGGTAGTATGGCGTCATCGGTATCAGTATCAGTGTCGATACGGTGTGCTGTACCAGCCAGCGCGGATATAATGGTCGATCGAGAGAGAACGATTTTCGCAAAGGCTGTTCCTAGCAGTGCGGTCTTGGCGAATGTTTCTCAAAAACGCAGTGCGGATGGTGTACTCGGAAGCCAGGGTCCACTCGATGTGGGAGATCGAGCGGGTTGGAACAAGGTTGGAACAGGTAAATCGAACAACGTGACACGTAAAGGTCACATGTTTTGAATTCATCTTACATCAGTGACCAAGTCCAACGTTCGAACATTCAATCTTGCCTCGCGAGAACGTGTGGGAGAAAAAAGAGGCGAGTGACGATAGAGCATCAGAGAGAGGGGAGATCCACCGAGGGTGCTGAACAAGTTGGACAAATGCCAGCATGTTACTGATTCGTCCTTGTCTTCTTAATCTGAACCTAGTGCGGCCGTGCGGTGATGGTGGCGGAGAAAGAAAATCAGGCATGCGATCGTGATCACGAAGACGAGAACGAGGAATGTGGGGACTGCGGGGACGGCTATGCCTGACCAGTATCGGTTTCGGTATCGATACGGTGCGCAGCTGCCAGGTCGACTCTGTAATGATAGACTCAAGTTGATCGAGAACGTGCTTCGCAGAGGCTGTTCTTGCCTGGTAATAGCAGTGTGGTGTTGGTGCACGTGGCTCTGAGCAGCAGCGCGTGCCCCAGACTCCCAGTACTTCGTACGAGCCCATGTCGCCGTCATTGACGTTAGTAAGCCTTTTTCGTTTAATGAATCGATGTGATCGAGTTGGTGTGATTTAGACAGGGCAAATGTTTCTGACCACCGCCCTTGTATTGATGTTACAACAGTGGCCCGGGGTAGGTCTCTCGTGGAGTCGTACTAGTACCTATTTCCAGCTCATTGATCATGATGATTTCGAAAGCAGCATCTT
The DNA here is from genome assembly GCA_038091575.1 of Leccinum subgranulosum. Taxonomy (NCBI): domain Eukaryota; kingdom Fungi; phylum Basidiomycota; class Agaricomycetes; order Boletales; family Boletaceae; genus Leccinum; species Leccinum subgranulosum. Next base: position 22,713 of record JBBPOS010000184.1, read on the forward strand.
CCCAACTACATTGACTTCATTCAACTGGCAAGTACCGATGCTGACCGTCTGTGATAATCACCGCTTCAAAAGCCTTTTTGATAATCAACATCTCCATCTCGAAATATTGCCGAGTCACCGGAGTCGGAGCATGGGCGCGCCAACCCCCGCAAGTGAGTTATCTTCCTTGGGTCGTGATTTCACGACCAAATAATAGCGACGACACATGGGCATAAAAGCGAGGAAGATATTGATGAGAGCCAGCGCTCAGAGAGCATAGGATAACTGCGTGAGAGTGGATGAGTGTCCACGTGTATACCGGACGATAAGAGCTCACTCATAGGATTAAAAAACCTGTGTGGTGAAAGTCCTTAACCTTACTGGCATCTTGAGTTTTCGCCCGTGCTAGTGAACAACAAAATATTCTCTTTGTACCTCACCCAGTATGTTCTCCAAGATGCGTTCAAGGAAGAGGAATGGTGAGTAGGCAAGGCCATCGATGAACGGCGCTAACGAGAGCGACAGAGCCGACTAGGGTGGACAGCCAACTTCCCTTAGACGGCGGTCAGCAGGTGCAAGCATCGGCGAATAAGGAAAGAGAGTTACTGACGGATAGTCAGGAATCGAATGGAAAAAGCTCCACCTCCAATGTCGCAACTAACACGAATCCAATCGAAATCGTTGCTCAAGATCTTGTATATTCGGTCGCTTTTCTTGCTGATGGGGAGCATGTCGTGACCGGGGGATGGGACAAGAAAATCCGACAATGGCGAGTAGAGGATGGCAAGGAAGTGGGAGAGCCAATGGACGCTGGGAGTTTTATTCGGGACCTGGCAGTCACACAAGATGGCAAGTGGATCGTGTGTGGGACGGGGACTCGCGGTCGAGTGATCGTCTGGGATGCGAAAACTCACGAAAACGTGGTCGAGTTCAAAGCACACAGCTGGTCGGTGACTGCATTGGACGTCTCGGCCGATGGGACGAAAATCGCAACAGGAGGTGATGACTCGACGTTCAGTGTCTGGTCGTTCAATCCTGCGGGGGAGCGACTCCGCGGCCCATTCAAACACGAAAATTCTGTGGTCGCGGTCAAGTTCTCACCTGACGCGCGACTCATCGCTACTGGCACATGGAATCAAGGCACTGTTCGGATCTACGACAGCAGCAACGTCCTCGCAGACTTTCCAATTCGGATCAGCTCGGATATCAATGAATCCCTCGCCTGGGCAAGCGACTCCAACCGCCTCTTTGCCCTGTCCAACGACGGCGACATTCACTGTCTCGACGTGTCCACCAAGAAGACACTCGCGAAATGGCGCATTCACAGCAACCAGCATCCGAAGTCTATGGCAGTGGCATGCAACGACACAGTTGTCGCAGCCTCTGCTAATTCGTCGCTCTCACTCTGGGACACCAAGACACATCAACAAATTGGAAACGTCATCCACCACTCCCATGGCATCTGGTCCATGGCTATCTCACCAAACTTCGACATTGCGACCGCTGGAGGCTGCAACATCACACTACGTAATCTTTATGACATCCTTCCCTTACCTTACTGCGACAATGTGAGTAACGCTACGCGTGCGAGATCACGTCCTTATCAATTGTCCTTAGTTGGTCCAGGTGCGCTTGAAGCGAGAAATCCGGTGCTTGAAGGTTGAAAAAAATGATCTCGAAGACATGGTTCAGTCTCTACGTGCATGCAACTCCTGTCAAAGTACGCTTATTAGCTATATGACTCTGCTCTACTGATATTCGTTTCCTCCAGAGGAAGAGATAGCGAATCTCGAGAAAACTATTCAAGAACTCCGTACTCAGCTTGCTAGGTCCGACGAGGAGAAAGAGTGCCTCAATGAAAGCTCAAGTGCGTTCTCTCCGCTTTCCACCCCACTTTGTTGACAATCCCATTTGTTAGCTCGCAAAATCACTCATCTCGATGAATCGGGCAAGGAACTCCGCAGCGTGCTTGTAGCATCTCACGCCTCGGTCGATCGATTAACTCAAACCATCAGGGCACTACGCGCTGACGTCGATTTACCCGAAAAGAGCTCAGGTGCGTTTCGAACAATTCACGACTGACGCGGACGGCTCTCTGATCCGTTTTTAGTGTCCATTGCACCTAAAATTAACGAGCTTGAGATGACCACCCAAGAACTCGGTGACCAATTTTCTACATGCAAATGTGCCCTCCGTGAATATGACAGCAAATACGAATGCGAAACATTGTATGCCGACGGTCGCATATATGACGCTGCACAGCATATTATAAACGTCATGACCGAGGATCTGTTGCATAACGAACTAGTCGTCGATTGGTTGAAAGGTGAATTTGTGCATCTTGTCCTAGAATAGTATATTCAACCCTACCCTTAGAATTCACACACCGATGCGTATCAAGGCTTCAGGAGATTGGAGACGAGGCATCAAGTTCCCAGAAACACGACGAGGCTCTTTTAGCTTACTCTACGGTCTTGTTACTCCCTCGCCTCCGGAAGGAATGCTAATGAGATGGGCGAGAATGGTGCTCATTTGTCGCTCAATGAGTGAGGCATTAGGTACCGTGAAAAAGGTATGGTTGATTGGTCTTTGAGAACTGTATGATAATTCTTGTTTCGTTCAGTTCAAACTTCCCATGTTTCAAGTTTATCTGGCGGTCTGTAATGTTCTCGAAGGTGATGATCGTCTCATAGAGGCGGTCGAATGTTTCCAAATGATGAAACATGAGCTATCGGAGGAGATAAGCATCCTCGACGAGCGACGGCAGTGGGGATTCAGTGAGTAATTTCATTTCCCACACTGAGACTAATTTGAAGATCTCTCCAGATATCCAACAACGTTGTAGCATAAAACTAGAAAAAGAGGGTGATGCAGCAATGGATGCGAAGAACCATGATGCGGCCATTAGATCCTACTCCATCGCACTCTCGCTTCACCCAACTAATATCAGCGAGATCATACTAAAATGCTGCAAGGCGCGAGTAGGATTGTTGGAGGATAAACTCATAAACGCCATTCAGGTATAAATCTGCATGGCATACCGATTTGACGGCACTGACTGTACAATCAGATTACCGAACGCGACCCGTCGAACCACGAGGGGTACAAAAGGAAGCATGCAGTATTACATGGCCTGGGGCGTTACGAGGAAGCCTTTGAAGCCTTTGAGACGATGATGTCGAGGATGGAGAAATCACCTGACCCACAAGCTCGGAGTAAGTTGTTCTCATTTATGCTGCGCAGATGAGCTGATTTTGTATCGACAGACATGCGGCGTTGTTATCTCGACACGACTCCACTGATCCGAAAAGTCGTCGAACAGAAAACTCGTGTGATTCCCCATGTTCTCATCGACACCACCACTGGTCGTCTCTATGATAAGACAATGCAACAGGCAGCTTTCGAAGAGTGCTCTATGTTTAATGAGTTGCGGCGTTCCATGATTACCTGCGATCGGCTCGACTGTGCACGCATCGAGCAGGAGGTGGAGAAGTTCTATCAATACGTGATGTTCTTACACAGGTGGCAACCACCCGAGCCATCGTTTCAAATGGTCGAGAATACCTTAATCTATGGACTCCCTGCATCCCCCACGAACGACAAACTCATCAACTTTTGCAAGCTCGTAAAGTCTCGGCGCTTCCGGTGGGCATGGAGTGATACGTGCTGTGTCAACCAGAGCGACAAAGGAGTTCAGCAAGAATCAGTTGTTGCCATGTTTCAGTGGTATTGTCGCGCGGCGCTCACGATCGTCCATCTTTTCGGTGTTCACTCCAAATCGCAAAGAAAAGGCTTTTTGTGGAAAAGCATCTGGAATACTCGTGGGTGGACATACCAAGAGTACGTCGCCTCGAAGGTCGTACAATTCTATACAGAAGATTGGAAGCGGTACTTGGATGTCGAGTTGTTCAACCACAAGGAATCACCCCTAATCCTCTCCGAGATGGAACAGGCAACCAATTTTGCTACCCAGGCTCTCGCAACGCTTCAGCCAGGGCTGACTAGGGTGTACGAGAAGTTGTACTTGGCTTCGAGTCGCGAGACGACGCGGGTGGAAGATATCGCATACTGTCTGTTCGGTATCTTTGATGTCTCACTCCCGGTCATATATGGCGAGGGCACGCGAGCAGTCCGTCGTCTTCTGGAGTACATCTTGACCCAATCGGATAACGTCACACTTCTCTCCTGGACTCGGGCTGGAAACTCGAGTACTAGTGCCAACAGCTACCTCCCTGCCGACCTCGCTGTCTATCACCAGATCGAGCCCCCTCATGTCCCGCAACCCGCAATCGATCAAGACCGCCGAGATGGACGGGATGATCATGGCCTTACAGTCATCCTTTCCCGACCCCTTGCTCGCCGTTCAGTTGTACGAGCGGCTGCACGACCTTCCCCCTCTTTCGATCATCACTGGTCGACTCCACCTTCCTGGATTTGTGTTCTCCCTAACTTCCCTTTCCCCTACCAGAGCAAAACTTGGATCTGACTCGTTCGTTCACGCTTATCATGCGACTGCGCTCGTACTCGGCGACCTACGCATTGAGACTAACGATGACTTGGTCGGCATGCACGGCTTGGTCCTGATCCACCCTTGGATTAGTCCCCTTCTGGACAGGGATTTCTACGGCGGGACTCCTCAGTTTGATCTAGCCATGCGTGCCCTGCGGCTTGTCGTTCAACTGAAGCAGCCGTTTGGTGCACTGTTGCTTGCTCCGCTGGAGCGCGTGCTGTACAAACGTGTCGCGACGGACAGTTTTATCAAGGTTCAGATCCGGGCAGAGACGACATTGGAGGAGTTGATGGACAGTATCCGTATAGTCGACGTGCAGTAGTCGTGGATTCTTTGGTTATCGCATACATGGACTCGTATCTACACTTTCGGAGGGACTTTCAAGCAATATCTTTGTCGTGACTGTATTCTTTCGTTTTACCCCTCTCGTCTCGTCGTCACTTGTCATGCAGAGACTAATATCGACCAAACACAAGGGTTGAAAGTGTCCAGTCAGTTCACAACCTGCGCACGGGAGAGGACTTTCGGATTGTGGTGGACAACGCGTCGCTCATAAGCTTGACGGCGGAGATGGCCAGTTTCGAAAGTCCCTAGACGTGGCAAGTGGCGTACGAGATACGAATGATTTCAGATCCCGAGCGTGGTTCTGCATAGACAAGCGCTGTCCTGGCCACAGAGATCTCGTGTGCAGGCAGACCGAGGAGACGGTGGTGCCTGTCATTCGAGACATCCTCAAAACGAGCTGATCGTCAACCGATCTAAACGCCTCTCAACTCTGGAGGTTCAGGAGTTGTCTTTGGATATTTACTTGTCCGTCCTAGATCCAAACGGGAGACTTGTCTGGTCGTGTTCTCGCGTGATGGGATATTCGCGTTCAAGAGCAAGATCGAGGAGAGAGCTGTGCAGTCACCTATGGGAGACTGCAACCCAAGATTCGATCCGAGCAAGGTGCGCTCTTCAACGACCCCCAGAGCGGTTACGATGTTGTCGTCGCTAGTAATGCAGTCGGAATGGGACTTAACCTGTACGCATGTTCTGAACGAGACCTACACGGTCCCGTCACTCATGTGCTGTGTTTTGCAGCAAGATCAAACGCGTCGTGTTCGAAACCCTTTTCCAAGTTTCTCAAATAAAGAAAATCGCCGGGCGAGCAGGACGTTATGGATTTCATAGTTTTGTCACCACGCTGCCCAAGGAAGACATACCATCGCTCTGTGTCGAGCGCTCGCGACTCCCGCACCTCCTCCTGCCTGTGCCGTCTTCGATCCTCAAGGACACTGGATGGAGAACGTGTCGCAGGCTCTCCCGCTCACAGCATCCACGCCGGCGCTTCTTTAAGTGCCTTCGTACATGTCTTGTATCCGCCCGCCCTTTCGTGCCGCCACACAGACCAGTTCGGATCTGCTCTTGTCCGACAGGCTGCTGTTTAAGAACTGTCAGATCCAATGGTCGCATCCGATCGCGTTCAATCTCCTTCTGTACACCAATGTGATACGCGTGAAGCTCGACGCTGTGTTGTCCGTCGCCCCGTTTATGAGTGTGCTGGAGAGGGATGAAGGGATGATGCGCGACTCCGACCACCAGCCAAAGGTGCAAAGAGGCGCTGAAGCATCTAGAGGGGTTGCAAAGCTGATCGTAATGTACCTCTGGTTGTCATTTTGCAACGCGATGGCATTTTACGACGCGGACGAGGCGTATACAGTAACTACAAGCTCGTGTGGAGTGTGCGATAGAGTGGTGTCTCCGGCAGTATCTTCGCGTGCGCACGGACACGAGAGGAGGGTGGGGGGTGGTGCGGCGGATGCTCTGACGTGGTCGGGGAAGGAAAGCTAAATTATTGGCATCGACAGAGGGCTGGGAGAGATTAGGTGGCGGGGATGGCGGTGGCTTGAGGTGTTCGCGAGGATCTCATGATGGGTACCATTATAATGGATGGATATCTCAATGCCTCGGCCTAAAAAGTCAAAGCTTGCCCGCACTAAGCAGACGCCACGCCTTCGTGAACGCTCACTCTGCGAGAGAGAGGGAGATGGAGACCGAGTTTGCGGGACAGAATGAATGAGCTATACTAAGAACAGCGCTGAAGGACGAGAACGAATGGAAGATACAGAAACACGCAGAAAGCAATGGTGTCAGACTATTTGTGAAATTGTACGTCAAGGGAGAGGAAAAGCGGAAAGCCAGACTTTCGGAGTGCATGGAGAGATCCAAGATGCGCCAGAGTGTGAGGGGACCAGAATTGCATGTTAAAGGAAGAGAAAAAGGCTTACTGTAATGACGAATATTCCCAATCCAGAGTTGGACGACCAAATAGCGGGGACAAGACGAGCAAGATGAAAGCGAGCGCCCAGGGCACAGGTAATTGCGTGAGAAAAGCACGTGTATGTCAGGTGATAAAGGCGTGCTAACAACCAGACATCTTTGTACTTGAAACTGAGCCAGTATGTTTTCCAAGTTTCGACCAAGGAAGAGGAATGGTGAGTAGTACATGGGCAAGGCCATCGATGAACGGCGCTGAAAAGAGCAACAGAGCCGAGTAGGGTGGACGGCCCACTTCCCTTGGACGGCGGTCGGCAAGCATCGGCGAATAACGAAAGAGAGTTACTGACGGATACTCAAGCATCGAATGGAAAAAGCACCACCTCCAATGTAGCAACTAACGCGGATCCAATCGAAATCGTTACTCAAGATGAGATATATTCGGTCGCTTTTCTTGCTGATGGGAAGCATGTCTTGAGCGGGGGAAGGGAAAGCAAGATTCGACAATGGCGAATGAAGGATGGCCAAGAGGTGGGGAAGCCAATGGACGTTGGGAGTCGTTTTTGTAACCTGGAAGTCACACAAGATGACGAGTGGATCGTGGGTGCGACGAGCAGTGGTGAAGTGATCGTCTTGGATGCAAAAAGCCACGAAAAGGTGACAGCATTCAAAGCAAACGACGGTTGGCTGGGTGCGGTGGACGTCTCCGCAGATGGGACGAAAATCGCAACAGGAGGAAATGGCAAGACGTTCAGTGTTTGGTCGTTTCCCGCTGGGGAGCGACTACTCGGCCCATTCAAACACTTCAACGACGTGATCGCGGTCAAGTTCTCTCTCGACGGAAGACGCATCGCTACTGCCACGTGGAATCGAGACTCTGTTCGGGTCTACGATGGCAGCAACGTCCTCGCAGACTTTCCAATCACAGTCAACTCCGGTCTCAACGGATCCCTCGCCTGGGCGAGCGACTCCAACCGTCTTTTTGCCTTGTCCAGAGACGGCGACATTCACTGCCTCGACGTATCCACCAAGAACACGCTCGCAAAATGGCGTATCCACAGCAACGACAATCCAAGGTGTATTGCACTGGCATGCAACGACACAGTCGTCGCAGCCTCCGCTAATTCCTCTGTCTCACTCTGGGACACAAAGACACATCAACAAATCGGAAACGTCATCCACCACTCCTACTCCATTTGGTCCATGACCATCTCGCCAAGCTGTGCCATTGCGACCGCTGGACAGAAGGCAATCACACTTAGGAATCTTTACGACACTCTTCCCTTATCCTACCGGTCGAACGATGTGAGTAGTAACGTTACTCATATCAGATCACGTCCTTATTAAATCATCCTTAACCGCTCCAGGTGCGCTTGGAGAAAGAAATCCGTCGCTTGAAGATCGAAAAACCGGATATTTACGACTCGGACGTGGTTATTGCCCTCCGTGCCAGGGACGCGCATCAAAGTATGCTTATTATCTGAATCACTCCGCTGTGCTGATATTCATTTTCACCAGAGGATGATATAGCGAACCTCGAGAAAACCGTTCAGGAACTACGTAATGAGATTGCTACATCCGACCAGGAAAAGGTAGGCCTAAATGAAATGATCAAGTCCCTTCGTGTACAGAATGAAACCTCAAGTGCGTTCTCTCCGCTTCCACTCCACTTCGTTAACACTCCCATTATTAGATCGCAAAATCGCTCATCTCGACGAATCGGATAAGGAACTCCGCACCGTTCTTGTAGCATCTCAAGGTTCAGTCGATCGATTGACACAGACCATCAGGGCACTACGCGCAGACCTTGAGCCACCCGAAAAGAACTCAAGTGCGTGTTGGATCATCCACGACTGACTGCTCTCTCACCCGTTTTCAGTATCCATTGCGCGAGAAATAAACGAGCTCGAGATTATCACCCAAGAACTCGGTAACCAATTCACCACATGCAAACATGCCCTCAGTCTATATGACAAGAAGCATGAGTGTGAAGCACTATACGCCGACGGTTGCATATATGATGCTGTACAGCATATTGCGAACGTCATGACCGAGAATCTGTGGCATAACGAACCAGTCATAAATTGGTCGAAAGGTGAGCTTGTGCACCTTATTCTAGAATAGTATATTCAGTCCCTACCATCAGACTTTACCCACCGATGCACATCAAGGCTTCAGGAGATCGGAGATGAGGCATCAAGTTCCAAGAAACATGACGAGGCTCTTTCAGCCTACTCCACTGTCTTATCGCTTACTTCCTCGCATTCGGAAGGTGTGCTGACGGGATGGACGGCACATATCAGTGACATCGTAGTGAAATGCTGCGAGGCGCGAGTAGGCTTGTTGGAGGACGAACTCGTAAATGTCACTCAGGTATAAATTGATCGGCGTAGAACTCCAGGGGGACGGCACTGACTGTACAATCAGATTGCCAAACGCGACCCATCAAACTATAAGGGGTACAAAAGGAAACACGCACTATTACATAGCCTTGGGCGTTACAAGGAGGCATTCTACGCATTCGAGATAATGCTGTCTACGATGGAGAAATCACCTGATCCACAAGCTCGGGGTAAGTTATTCTCATTCATGTTGCGCGTACGATGTAAACTGATTTTGTGTCGACAGACATGCGGCGTTGTTATCTCGACACCACTCCAATGATTCGTCAGGTCGTTGAGCGGACCATCCATGATATACCCCGAGCACTGATTGACACCACCACTGGTCATCTCTACGATAAGGCAATGCAAGCTGCGGCTTTCGAACAAGTCCCCATATTCAATGAACTGCGGTCTTTCATGACAACACGTGATCGGCTCGACCTTGCACGCATCCAGAGGGAGGTAGAGAAGTTTTATGAATATGTCATGTTCTCGCATAGGTGGCAGCCACCCGAGCCATCATTCCAAATGGTCGAGGATACCGCTATCTATGGTCTATTACCCACATCCCCCACGATCGACAAACTCATCAATTTCTGCAAGCTTGTGCAGTCTCGCAGTTTCCGGTGGGCGTGGAGTGACACGTGCTGTGTTAACCAGAGCGACAAGGGAGTTCAGCAAGAATCAATTGTTGCAATGTTCCAGTGGTATTGTCGTGCGGCACTGACTATCGTCCATCTGCTCGGAGTTTTCTCGGAATCGCAAGAGCCCGGGTCTCTGTGGAAGAGCATCTGGAATACGCGCGGGTGGACATATCAGGAGTACGTGGCTTCAAGGGTCATTCAATTTTACACAGAAGATTGGAAACCGTACCTCGGTCTGGAGATGTTCAATCACAAGGAATCGCCTATCATCCTCGCAGAGATGGAACAGGTGACCAAGTTTGCTACTGAGGCTCTCGCCACACTTCAGCCCGGGTTGACGAGGGTGCGCGAGAAGCTCTACCTCGCGTCCAAGCGCGAAACAACGCGGAAGGAGGACATCGCATATTGTCTGTTCGGTATCTTTGATGTCGCACTCCCGGTCATATATGGCGAGGGCACGCGAGCAGTCCGTCGTCTTCTCGAGCACATCTTGACCCAATCGGGTGACGTCACACTTCTCTCCTGGACTCGGACTGGAACTTCAAGTAGTAGTGCCAACAGCTACCTCCCTACCGACCTCACCGTCTATGACCAGATCGAGCCCCCTCACGTTCCGCAACCGATCGAGACCGCCGAGATGGACAGGTTGACCATGGCCTTGCAGTCGTCGTTATCTGACCCTTTGGTCGCTGTTCAGTTGTGCGAACGACTATATAGCCTTCCTTCCCTTTCAGTTCTCACTGGTCGACTCCACCTTCCTGGATTTGTTTTCTCCCTTACATCCCTCGCCGCTATCACAGCAAAACCTGGATCCGACTCGATTGTTCATGTTTATCATGCCACCACGCCCATCCTTGGCAACATACGCATCGAAACCAACGACGACTTGGTCGGGATGCACGGCTTGGTCCTGATCCACCCCTGGATCAGTCCCCTCCTGGACAGGGATTTCTCCGGCGGGGCTGCTCAGTTTGATCTAACCATGCGTGCCTTACGGCTGGTAGTTCGACTGAAGCAGCCGTTCGGTGCGCTGTTGCTTGCTTTGGAGGGGCGCGCACTGTATAAGCGTGTCGCGACGGACAGTCTCATCAAGGTTCAGATCCGGGAAGAGACGGCGCTGGAGGAGTTGATGGACAGTATCCGTATAGTCGACGTTCAGTAATCGTGGATTATCACTCGCGTGTACGATGGACTCCTTTCTGGACCTGTAAGTATCCCCAGTACTTTTCGGAATGACATCTTTGTCGTGACTATATACTGCCGATATGCTCTCTTCTTTCTTCCGTTTTACCTCTCTCGTCTGGTCGTTACTTTTACTGCCGAGAGCAAACGTCGACCAACGACAAGGCAAGATGTGCAACTAGTTCAGGTTCTCAGCCCATAGTCGGGGCACATCACAGACAGTACCAAAAAATGAGACGAGATTTGTTGTCGTCGTCTGAGAGAACACTATCAGAGAAGTCATATTATGGAGGATATGAAAGGTCGAACCAAGAATTTGCCGCAGGAGCTGAAAACGAGAGTAGCTAAAAGGTCGGAACTGGCGGCGACTTGCCTTGGTCAGATAGAGCTTTGCAGATATGAATCATCAATATGATATAAATACAGCGAGGGAAAAGCGTTTGAAGGGGCTTGTCGTCGTCGGGTGTATGAACAGCGCAGCTCGAGCGTTTTTCAGGAGGAGGGACGCGTTAACGAGCTCGGACTTCGTGGCCCATTGATGTCATCTTTGGAGAGATTGGCTGTGCCCGGTATTGGAACGACGAGTCCCCGATGTCTAATTCGTTGGCAGGGCCTCATTGCATTCATCTCGCTCCTGTGTTCTAAGAAGAGTTCTCGTCCGTCAAACACAGAACGCAAAGGGATCCAAGATCAGATTCAAGTTGGAAAGTGTGCAAACCTCGGAAGGCTGTGGAACACCGGGACTTGCCAACTGTCCAGCACGGCCGGGGTACAGGGGAGGCCACAGTAGTATTACAAATAAGTTGGACTCATACCCGTGCGTCAGCGCGGCTTGCAAAACCCAAAGCTGCAGACTTTCCAAGCCCACGAGCAGAATATGGACTTTGAGTTTTCGAACGTTGATGAGAATTGACAATGCCGATCATGAGACTGTTTTGACGTATTTGTGTCCACGCGTAACTTGCTGTAGTATTCGACTCGACTCTGACCGCAACAACCAAGACCGCCATGGCAGCGACCGCCGACCAGCAAATGTCACTCACCGTCGCACCCAGGGGAAGCTCGTCACACTTGAACAAACCAGCGCGACAACTTGTTCCAGCATTTCTACAGAAACTATACGAGTACGTCTACTCATCTAATCTTTGCCCAGCTGTCCGTGAATTTTTACCTTTTGCTCACTCACATCACGCTCGATAGGATGGTGAATGACCCCTCTGATCAAGATCTAATAAGATGGTCGGACAGCGGAGACTCTTTCTTTGGTGGGTGTACACCCCCCTCTTTGCTTGCGCGTCTATCCGTTACTCACCTACCCTCTCGCCCTCTTCCTCTCGATTGTAGTCCTCGACCAAGAACGCTTTTCGAGCGAAGTACTCGGGCGCTGGTTCAAGCACAAGAACTTTAGCTCATTCGTCCGCCAGCTCAACATGTACGGCTTCCACAAGATCCCCCACCTCCAGCAGGGCGTCCTCCGTTCCGACTCGGAAAACGAATTTTGGAACTTTGAACATCCTCACTTTCTGCGCGGACAGCCGGACTTGCTGTGTCTCATACAGCGGAAACGCCAGGCGCCCACCCCCGGGGGCGATGATGCGCATGGACACGGACACGGACATGCACACGGACATGGAACTGGGGCTAGTCTCGGTGCAGTCAAGGACGCGTCAGGTAGCGGGGCGGTGAGCGCGCTGTCTCCGAACCAGCTTTTGGACATCAACTCGATCGTGAACGGCATACAAGCCATCAAACACCATCAGGCCACTATCTCCGCGGACCTGAACGAACTGAAGAGCTCGAATCAGCACTTGTGGCAAGAGGCGATGGCTGCGCGCGAGCGGCACAAGAAGCATCAGGACACGATCAATCGGATTCTGAAATTCCTAGCGGGGGTGTTCGGGCATGGGGAGAGTCGGATGAGGAATGACGAGGACGCGACGCATGCAGTGGTGGCTAGGAAGCCTCAGAGGTTGATGATCGCGGACGGGCGAAGTAGGCGAATGGCCGAGGTTGGAGACGAGGAGGAGCCTAGGTCGAGCACGGAGAGCGCAGCGTCCGCGAGTCCAGGGAGTGCGTCTGTCTACCTTCTCTTGCTTCCTTGGTGGCGCTGACCATGACCTTTTTTTCAGATCCCCTCGGGTCGTCGGATAGTCTTACGGATACTCCAGTTCCCACGGATTCTCGACCCGCACCACAAGAACCACGCCCTCCATCTCTACCAACCACTCCATCACAAATGCAGAAGTTACTCTCAGCGCTGGCCGCGCAGTCTTTTTTCGCCGATATGCTACCATTGACGGGACAACATCAGCAGCAACATCAACAACATCTTATCGCACCAACCCCATATAATGTTGATCCGCAGCAGTACACTCCCGACGGCATCGGTCAAAGTACGGGAGACCTACACACACATCCCAATGTCAGCACACCAGCACCCATACCTGCTCCGTTTGACCAAGTGCCGCCCGTCAACGCATTGTCACCATTTACATTATCGCTTCTCGGGGGTCCGTCGGACGTGGACCCGTTTTCACAGCAGCAGCAGGACGATCGGCTTCAGAAGACGTACAACACGGCTGCGGAGATCACTACCGACGTGGACGAGCTGCAAAGCAATATTCAGTCGTTGATACAGAGTCTCGGTATCGATCCTGCAACGCTAGACGTAGCTATGCCTTCCCAGGCAGATGGTGTGGGCGGAGAGGGAAGCGCGTCTGCACGGTCATTACCCCCAGACGCGGGCGGTGATGCGAGCATGTTCTCAGCGATGAACATGGGAGGCATGGGTATGAATATGGGTCAAGACTTTGACTTTGACTCGTTCTTGATGGACATGCCGCGCGCGAACGAGGAGGAGGAAGGGGACATGGACAAGCTAGCGGAGAGGCTGGATCAGACGACGGTGCCCAAGGTAGATTCGTCCAAGACTGGGAACGCTTCGTCTGCGGAACGGTTGCATGCGTTTTTGGACGAAGTGGTGTCGCAGGATGGGAATGACGGTGTTGGGGGCGAGGGCGGTAGTGCGTCGTTCAAGGTTGGGCGTGGGCGGAAACGCAAGTCGGAGGTGGTCGTGGACGACGCGCGGACGTATGCGATGCAGGATGGGGAGACGACGATGACAGGGGTGGATGCTACCTCTCCTTCGATAGCGGGCAGCAAGAACAAGCGCAAAAGATGAGGGTAAATCCGGATCGAGCGACGGGTGTCCATCCGCACCCAAGTCTCGCATACAAATAAAAAGCTACCTCGGCCGTTTAAATGCGGTCGTGTAGAGATTCATGGGTGCATGCATTGGCGTCGAAATGGACTTGTACTAGATTACATCATGCTACTTGAAGTACGTACTTATATTGCGCTTGCTCTGTAGTTCCCCCCACTTGTAATATATCTGATACTCCCCTCTCGAACGGGAGAGTGTATAACATTCATTGAACCTGCAGCAGCCTCAAGCAAGACATATATATGCATTTTCATTCCATCCCAGGACACATGTGCACGATCACTGCGAAGGAATGTATGGAAACCAAGGATGCACGTCTGGATCCCACTTCAACACGGACGCGTCCCATCGAGAGGCCTCGGGCATGGACGCCGGTAACTTCTCCAGACTCTGACAGACGTCGCGCAAGCGTTGGACGGACTGTACGCGATGGCAACGTTCAACGTCAGCACTCCGATCGATCGAATCGAATAGGAGAACGCAAAGAGTACCTACCTGCTCTCGTTCCTCAACCCAAGGCCCCGTCCATCCCCCTTTAAACGATCCCAATTGCCCCAAGAGCACACCCGCCAGTCTAACCTGTCCCGCCGGCGACCCATCGCAGTCCTTTTTTGAGCAGCGGGGGAATAGGTCAATCACGCCCACAAAAAACTAAACCTTCAATCGCACCTGCTCAATTGCCGAACAGGCGGCCGTAAACTTGAGAAAATGCGGATGGCCGACGGGCAGGAGTTCAATGTCATCGTATTCGTCAATAAAGGCCCACTTGTACCGACGAACGCAGTTGAGCCGCATGCGCGACCACGAGGACGTGCCCAGTTTTTTTACCGTGACCTGTAGCGTCATGCATGGTAAAAAAAAAGAACAGAAAGAGAAAGAGCCGCACGACACGACGATGACGGATAAAAAGACCCACCGAGAAAATAGCCAACGACACAGCTTGTAATGCCGTCAAAAATTTCGACTGGAACCCATGTTCCTCGAACGCAGGCGTTCCCGCTGGCGTTTCGGACGTAAGCGAAGAAAGCTAAAATACGAGACGGAAACTCGCGCTCACCTTGCAACCCCGGAGCGAGTTCGTCCATGCACGAGAGCTGTAGCTCCAAGACCTGCGTCGCGTACCAATACGCAAACACGCGTTCCTCAGCAGAGTAAAGTGACAGCTGGGCCCCGGAATAGATGACTTCGCGAATGACCGATAGCCGTTGTGCCAAGATGGCTGTACACAGCCTTGATAAAGGGTCGGGTTCTGGCTGGAAAAAAACCGTCAGATACACCAATGTTCGCGTACCCACGGACGGTGCGTACCCGAGGCTCCACGCGACTCCGGATATCTAAAAACAGTGCATACAGTGCGTGCCAGTCATACAGCGACTTCATGCAAAATCTACGCCGCCGCGCGGGGTTGTACCACAATGCTTTGATGTATCCAAGTTCAAGCTATGGACGGCAGTGAGCGGAAAACAAAATAGAGGAGGTGGGAACGGCAAATTGCAAGCTCCGCACGCACCTCTACGATCGAGCGCTCTACATGGTGCAGCGGTGACGATTCTGGACCTTTCCACCGGCGACCGATCATGTCGACGAACGATTCAAAAGTCGACCCACAGTTCTCGGCAAAAAAGCAGTCCACGACGTGTTTTTGGTTGAATTTGTTCAACACGACCCCTTCCTCGAACAAGGCCGACTGGAAACGTGCTACTCAGGACGCGCGACGGAGAAAAAAGAAACGCGATTTAAAAGAGACCCGCACCTGGCACGCGGATCGGATATACGGAAGATATCTATCGGGTTTCGAAGACCACACTTGAACATGTCCCTTGATCTGCAGAAAAGTGTGAGATGCGAGATCGACGGTGCGAAACGGGCAATAAAAGACTCGAACCTTCCAGCTTGCGAGACTCGACACACCCATCAGGGTGCTGAGCTGGTCTAGCGAGCACAAGAGCACAAGTAGCTTGTCCCACACGACGCCCTGGTCGGGCAGCTGGATGACGTGGAGCGGTATAAATGAAACGAGGACCCTGGCGAACTGTGGGTCAAAGGCGCGACGCGCGGGAGAGTCAGGTCCAGGGACCGGAAGAGGCGTTCTCCTTATTTTTTGTACCAACTGGCGCGCAGCATCGATCAACGGGCGAAACAGATGGTATTCTTTTGACAACTGAGCGGACAAGAGCTCGATGAGTGTCTGCGATGCGAACGTCAGCGAAAAGGGAATGACACTGAACGGCGGAGGATCAAAAACCTTGCGCAGCACGAGCCGATTGCGAAGTGCATCCTTCCAAGTCGACGACACTATACAGATCAGCCGAGTTACAATGTACATTGCTGGAAGTTACCTTGGAGCGAACGACTCAGCCATGTGCAGGCATGTTCGATTTTGGCTTGAACATAGCTTACGGGCAGAGACTCCGCCAGGGGTACGTCGCATTTTTCACTCTGCCAATCTTCAGTCTGTGATAAAACCGACGACGAAAAAAAACATGAGGGTGCATGCAACACGTAAAAAGCACGTCATGAGACGGACATCATACACATTCCCCTTGTTGAGCTCCCTCCACGAGAGATCGCATGATTTGAGCAAGCCATGGACGTGCGCTCTCAGAACGACGGTGACGAGCTCGAGCGGGCGGTGGTGGTCGAACCCCGCAACCTGATTTGCTGGTATCAATTCCGGGTCGGATTCTCTTAGCGCATGAACGTGCAAGAACGAGTATATGGTTTGTGAAAGGGTGCAACCAGAATGCCATTCCATCTAGGACGCAACGACAAGGGGGGCATACGGATTAACAACAGGCGACGACGACGTATATCTGAATGATTCACCTCGCAGGCAAAAGAGCGATCTATGATCCAACAGACCTCCTCCGGGAGTAAAGGTTCGAGGGGGTCGAATACGGGCCGCGTTCGGTCCATGAGTGCGAGGCCGCTGTCGAACCGAGGCTCCCCGATCTTTGGTGTTCAGTGATGTTGCTGAGCCAACGCGCGCGGCTAGCAAGCATGCTGTTACCTACTTCGAAGGCGGCCATCGCGTCTTGAAGGGTAAAGTCTATGGCCAGGACGAGTCCCCCCGAAGGCATATCTTGAATTTCGACGGTGAATGACGATGCAGTCGGGTGAAGGCATTTATTTACCTTTGGCTGCAGAGGCGAACGCCTGTGTGACATTGTAGAACTTGTCTCCGCCGGGCAATCCTAATTCAAGCTGGAGATCCATTGCGGGGTCGAGGACGTCGAGGATGAAGGTAAAGAAAGAAAGACGTCGACGGAGTTTCAAACTACTACTAAATGTTGTTGGGTCGTTTTGGCGAACGTGCTACAATATGCTACCAGCGACGCCAAATGGCGACCAAGCGCGTCGTATTTTCAACTAACAGGCATCCCACACGTAAGTACACCAGGTTTTGTTTCGTCTCGGGCTAACACAAGCGCACAGTTGGGCAACTATCTCGGAGCGCTGTGCAACTGGGTCAGGCTGCAGAAATCCGCACACCAGGATGATGTCTTGCTTTTTTCTATCGTCGGATGGCACGCGTTGATCCTGCCATTCTGCGCACCGCCAGAGACGACATGCTCGCGGTGCTTCTTGCGATTGGCGTCGACCCAGCACGTTCGATAGTGTTTCACCAGGACCATGTAAGAATGTCACTCTCTTTCGGGTTTCCAGCTATTCAAGCATCCATAGAACCGGCATCACACGGAACTGTGTTGGATATCAAGCTGTCTCACTCCAATGGGAAAACTGCGCCAGATGACCACGTGGAAGGTCGGTGACGACCCAGAGCAATCCTTTTACCCCTCTCACTTCTCCTAGTCGCGACTGGCTGCATCCAGGAATGCGAATTCGGAAGACGACATAGACGAGTCGTCACTCAATACTGGGTTCACATACCCGGTCCTTCAAGCAGCGGATGTATTGCTCTACAGGTGAGCAGCTGAACCTCAATGGCGACCAACACTGAGAGATGCCATAG
This sequence comes from Leccinum subgranulosum, assembly GCA_038091575.1. Classification (NCBI taxonomy): domain Eukaryota; kingdom Fungi; phylum Basidiomycota; class Agaricomycetes; order Boletales; family Boletaceae; genus Leccinum; species Leccinum subgranulosum. The sequence goes on from JBBPOS010000184.1 coordinate 40,867, forward strand.
GGCAACCCATGTCCCCGTAGGAGAGGATCAACACCAACATATAGAGCTCACCCGAGACCTCGCGGATATATTCAATCGTACATTCAACAGTCGCGACCATCCCCCCTCTTCCCGTTGCCGGAATACGTGGAAAGTCGGTCGTCTTCTCCACGACGAGGATGAAAAAAGAGCACTCACCCTCACAACAGCTCCATCGAAACGCATCCTCTCTCTCAAGGATCCGTCGTCGAGGATGTCCAAGTCGTCGCCAGACATGGCTTCGCGGATTCTTTTGACCGACACTTCGACTCAAATTAGAGCCAAGATTCGTGGGGCGGTCACGGATTCTATCCAGGGCATTACCTATGACCCCGTCGCTCGTCCGGGCACATCGAACCTGCTGAACATCTTCGCAGCGTGCACCGCCCATCGACCCCTCCACGTCGCTGCGCACCGCGTTCCTACTCCGTCTCACCAACGACATCATGACCTCGGTACCGGGCTACCCACCCTAGATGAACGACCTCCAACAGCTGCTCGACTTCCTCGACGACCTGGACGAAGCCTGGCTAGCCGTGCTCGGCTGTCAAGTCTGGGATCCGTCGTCGGGTGCGGGCGTAGATCTCATCGTGCCCGTGGAGATGGTCGAGCCTGACAGACCGATTCGCTCGACGCCCGTGATTCAGACGGAGCGCACGTGACTGCATAGTCTGCTTATTACGGGCACGGCGGCACTCGAGGAATGGTTGTCCAAGCTGGAGACGACGCTGCCGGGGGAGGAATACCAGCTTGCACTTGAGCGAGCGGGTCTGATGGAAGGGTTGGACGACTTGATTGCAAAGACCCTCGCTGAGATGTGTAGTCCGTCCGAGCCACTCATCGACCCCAGCTGGCATGATGATGGACACGTGTTTAGAGGACACACATTGAAATGTATGGAATTCTGTGCGATGGTATCGTTACGTTCTCCCAGCCGGCTCAGACCTGGATTTTCCAACGAGACCATATACATACATATATGTGAGTTGGGTTTCTCCCTTCCCACATCATCAGCACCAAGGATCTGGTGTCGAACATCAAGCACTGCTTGCGAACTCACGTTACATCCAGTTTATCTACGCAGGCAGTACTGCTGGTGACTCGCACTCCCCCACCTTGCACTCCCTCGCTCGCGACGATCGAGATGGTACTTAAGAGAAGGGAGGTGAGATGCAGGGGGGCCGGTGTAAGACACCTCTGCCAGGGATGGGGTCTAGATACATTTCTGTCGTGTGCAGCGCCAACGGCGACGTTGTTAAAGAGACAGGACCCGGACGCGGGTCCTTCCCACAGTGATAGCCTGGCGGTCTGATTGCTACAGTCACTAGTTCACGCGAGGCCCTGTAATAAGTAGAAATGGAAAAGGATCGCGCGAAATGATGGACTGACAAGTATAAATCAAGGGGTGGGATACACTGGCAGTACCCTCTGGAATGTCCGTCCATTACTTTCGGACTCTGAGTTGATTTCCTTGCCGTTCTTCTTGATCTGGCTGTCACGTGCCCACAAGACCAGGTTTCCAAGATGTACTTGACGCCGGCATGATCGAGAAGAGAGACGGAGGCGGCAGTTCTTCGGATCGTGAATGAAGCGGAGAACTTGAACTGCTTGGCTCCGGGTCCGAGGCAGTGGTGTGATGACCATGCGCGCAACGCCTCTGCTAGTTCGCCTTGTTCCGTCGCTGCTGCCGGAACAGATGGGAATTCGAGTATCTGGGTCTTCGTTGTAAACTCCACTTCTTCCGTACGCAAAAGGTAGCAGCGAGCCCCAACCTCACGGCATGGAAGCGTTCTGGACATTCGAAGATGACCAAGGTATCAGATCTTCAGACGTCAGCTTCAGTGTGGTAGATCGACACGGGTTGAATATCATATCTGGGCATTTGTCGTCACGGTCAAAAGTCGCTCTGTGAGCGCCGTGAGCACTGGAAAACGGGAGCAGATGGACGGTTGCCACCTTGATGGCGGAGGGGATACGAGGGACCTTTACACGATAGCGGAGCATGGCAGGCGACGGCGAGCTACCCTCTGTTGTATCCGCCTGTGTCGCTTTTTTCTGCGGCATCTCCATAGACGAACCACCCCGACCAGTCCAAAACACATTTTCGTCCTCGTCCTCGTCATGACCAGGGAGTACATCAAGCTTACGATGCTTTTTGTAATCTAGACTTTCGTCTTCTCGTCAGGTTTGGTTTCAGTCTTGCTGTTGCGAAACGTTTTGATTCGCTTGATACGACCAGCGTAACCACGACCAGAGTCATCGTCGAGCTCTGAGGTCCTTCCATAGCCATTGGAATCACATCGAGATACAGATGAACGCGGGCACGAACGCGAGCATTTGTGGAAGGTTCGTGTCATGGAGGGTCAGAAGAGATGGGACAGAAGCTGAGCGTTTCAGTGGATGCGAGAGTTCGTCTAGGCGGTACGGCAATTGGACGAGTCGAGAATCTGGTTTATCAACATGGTCGGGTAGGAAAAGAAGGAGAGCAAGAATTGAGATGAGAGAACGTTGTGGAAGAGGACAAGGTAGTGGTGGTTACGACAAGCTGCGATGGTGGGAACACCTCGCAAGTGCGTGTACACGCGCACTCCAGGCATAAGCTGCGAGGAGCCGGAATGAGAAATGGAATCATCAGCGACATTGAAGATTTTATTATTTTGTACCACCATTACTACAGAAGTCGATATGCACGTTTCTTGGACTCAGCAGTGTCCCGATCCATATGACCAAACTGAAAAAAAAAAAAAAAAATAGACCGTAAAAGAAGCACACAAAATCACCGAAACAAGCATGCCTGCCTTGACATGTTGCTTACATGCGCGAATGTGGCTTCACCTCGCACCATTACATCATGCATCATGTTCAGAGGGTGCAGTTCTTGCTGTGTATCAGAAATGTGCACGGCAACTCTGCAACTGGCCGCATTCGATATAAACCTAACTGCTGCAGAACACCCGTCGCTCAGAACTTGCTCACAATGATTGCATTCCTCCGTGCTCTCCGACTTCACTTCCTACACATGTGCATGAATATACTTAACAATTTTTTTACCCCAGCTTCTCCCCTCCAACCACCACCCAACTCGGATTCGCATTCATCGCCTACCTTGCATGAATGCGAACATTTCGTTGTAACCCGTGTGTAGCAATCTTACTCTGGCGTACTGGAGACATCACAAACACACTTATCCAGTCATACGTGCCACGAATGTTGCATCCAGCCTCCGTCGCATGCCAGCAGGCTTTCATATCATTGTGGAAGTAGATGGAAGGACCATGCAAACATCCAACAAACCCGTGTCGATAGCGAAGGACGCTGTAGAATGGGATGAAGAAATCCTGTTGTGCGTCATCCCTTGCCGAATCGCTGCTCCTTTCATTCAATAGCTTCCAAAGGCCATCGGATCGATCATCTTCAATTTCATTTAGTGTCTACGCATCATTCGAGGTTGGACCGAGGCTAGGGAACGGAGAATTGCTCCGTCGATTCAAGAGTACTGTAGGAAAAGTATTCCAGAATGAACACCTTCAGTGTGAGCAACTCCTTTGTCTATCACACACTCTTTGACATCCCCTCGTAGTCTCCGACTTTACATCGCAGAACGACGATATATTACCGCCGTGTTCGTCCCTTTGCATCATCACGGAGCGACGCATTTGTAGTACGGGTGAATCATGTCCCAAACTCGACGTAAGCAGATTATTCATGGCGGCTGTAGTCATTATCTGAACTGATGGCGACAGATACCGATACCGGAGTCACGCGAAATGAACGCGCTGGAACAGCTGACTGACGAGGGATATCGTGCTCTCCTGCGTTATCGCCAGCGGCAGGACCAAAGGGATCTAGACGCAGCCGTCCAGACTTTCCAGCGTGTTCAGGAGATTTGCCCGATAGATGACCTTAATCGCTCAGTCGTTCTGTTCAACTTGGCCAATGCCATGTTCATAGACTGCCAGGCCAACAATAGGTACCTTGACCTAGATATGCCAATTGGATTGTATCGGGATGCCCTACGACTTCGGGGCACAAATCATCCGGATCACTGCACAACGGTACTGGAACTTGGTCTTGCGCTACTTGTGCGCTTCCAGAGGCGAGGGATAGAGTGCGACAGGGAAGAAGCAAAGGATTTACTGGCAGGAGTGATAGAGGTCTCTGCGGCAGGAAGTTATGCACACCGAGCAGGGCTGTTCGCATTGCAAATGACCAAGGCTTCAGCATTGGTGGAGGCAGGAGACAGTGGATCGTCACCGGCGGAGCAAGGAAATGGCGACGATCTCATACAGCGGGCGCGGAACCGGCTACAGAATATGTCGGATCGGAATCCTGACCGTCCGACACTCATCTTTGAACTTGGGGTGCTGTTATCTAAGCGGTTCGCACGCAACGGCGTTCTTGCTGATATACACGAGGCAATCCGGATGTTCGAGTCTGCCGTGGATCTTTGGCGAGGCTATAGCCATCTTGACTATCCTATCATAGGCATGCCCTCCCTGCTGAACAACCTGGGGAACTCGTTATTGAGTCGCTTTCAGCGTCTCGGGGACGTTGCGGATCTAAACAGGTCGATCTCGATGTTTGAGGAGGCTGTCTCTCTGACACCCGACGGCCATCCAGAAAAGCCGGCTTTCTTGAACCTCGGGAAGTCATTATTTCGTCGCTTTGAGCGACTCGGGGACCTCGGGGATCTAAACAGGTCAATTTCGATGATTGAGGAGGCTGTCTGTCTGACACTCGACGGCCATCCAGACAAGCCAAGTCGGTTGAACAACCTTGGGAACTCATTATTGAGTCGCTTTGAGCGTCTCGGGGACCTCGCGGATCTAAACAGGTCGATCTCGAAGTTTGAGGAGGCTGTCTGTCTGTCACCCGATGGCCATCCAGACAGGCCATGTCTGTTGAACAACCTCGGGAACTCATTATTGAGTCGCTTTCAGCGTCTCGGGGTCGTTGCGGATCTAAACAGGTCGATCTCGATGTTTGAGGAGGCTGTCTGTTTGACACTCGACGGCCATCCAGACAAGCCAAGTCGGTTGAACAACCTCGGGAACTCGTTATTGAGTCGCTTTGAGCGTCTCGGGGACCTCGCGGATCTAGACAGGTCGATCTCGATGAAAGGGGAGGCTGTCAGTCTGACACCCGACGGCCATCCAGAGAAGCCAGGTCTGTTGAACAACCTCGGGAACTCATCATCGAGTCGCTTTGAGCATCTCGGGGACCTCGGGGATTTAAACAGGTCGATCTCGATGTTTGAGGAGGTTGTCTGTCTGACACCCGACGGCCATCCAGAGAAGCCAGCTCGGTTGAACAACCTCGGGAGCTCATTATTGAGTCGCTTTGAGCGTCTCGGGGACCTCGCGGATCTAAACAGGTCGTTGTCGATGTTTCAGGAGGCTGTCTGTCTGACACCCGATGGCCATCCAGACAAGCCAACTTGCTTGAACAGCCTTGGGAGCTCATTATTGAGTCGCTTTGAGCGTCTCGGGGACCTCGCGGATCTAAACAGGTCGATCTCGAAGTTTGAGGAGGCTATCTCTCTGACACCCGACGGCCATCCAGATAAGCCAGGTCGGTTGAACAACCTCGGGAGCTCATTATTGAGTCGCTTTGAGCGTCTCGGGAACTGGGACCTCGCGGATTTAAACAGGTCGATCTCGATGTTTCAGGAGGCTGTCTGTCTGACACCCGACGGCCATCCAGACAAGCCGACTTGCTTGAACAACCTCGGGAACTCATTATTTGGTCTCTTTGAGCGTCTCGGGGACCTCGCGGATCTAGACAGGTCGATCTCGATGCTTGAAGAGGCTGTCTGTCTGTCACCTGACGGTCATCCAGACAAGCCAGGTCGGTTGGCCACCCTTGGGAGCTCATTATTTCTTCTCTTTGAGCGTCTCGGGGACCTCGCGGATCTAAACAGGTCGATCTCGATAAGGGAGGAGGCTGTCTGTCTGACATCCGACGGCCATCCAGACAAGCCAGGTTGGTTGAACAACCTCGGAATCTCATTATTGAGTCGCTTTGAGCGTCTCGGGGACCTTGCGGATGTAAACAGGTCGATCTCGATGTTTGAGGAGGCTGTCTGTCTGACACCCGACGGCCATCCAGACAAGCCAGGTCAGTTGAACAACCTCGGGAACTCATTACTTCGTCACTTTGAGTGTCTCGGGGACCTCGCGGATCTAAACAGGTCGATCTCGAAGTTTGAGGAGGCTGTCTGTCTGACACCCAGCGGCCATCTAAACAAGCCAACTTGGTCGAACAACCTCGGGCACTCAGTATTGAGACGCTTTGAGCGTCTGGGGGACCTCGTAGATCTAAATAGGTCGATTTCGATGAAAGAGGATGTGGTCGGTCTGACACCCGACGGCCATCCAGACAAGCCAGGTCGGTTGACCAACCTTGGGAGCTCATTATTGCGTCGCTTTGAGCGTCTCAGGGACCTCGCGGATCTAAACACGTCGATCTCGATGTTTGAGGAGGCAATAAACTCCACTCCCGATGGACATCCTGAGAAACCAAACTTATTGATTGGCCTTGGGCAGGCATTCAATATCCGTTTCACGCACTCTCATGATTCTTCTGATCTCTCTGCTTCTGTTTTCAATTTTTCAGTTGCCACTCGTGCTTCCATCGGACCTACTTCCGCCCGCTTTCGTGCCTCCCGCGCCTGGATTTCCTCTGCGCAACTTCAAGGAAATACCACTGCTCTCCTTGATGCATGTGCTTCTTCTCTCGACCTTCTCCCACAGCTAGCATGGCTTGGACTTCCAGTCACCGAGCGTCATCGCCTACTCGTGGCAGCAGCACATGTCACACACCACTCAGTTTCCGCCGCTCTTGAAGCCGGTCATCCTGAACTAGCTGTTGAGTGGCTTGAGCAAGGGCGTTCCATTGTCTGGACGCAGTTCCTCCAGCTTCGCACTCCAGTTGACGACTTGGCTCGCGACCATCCTACCCTTGCTTTTCAGTTCCAGAAAATCTCGCAGGAACTAGCACATGCTGGTATTCGGGACAATGTTGCAATCTGCCAGCCAGCACATATTTTGGTGGCTGACAATCGATTACTTGAGAAGGACATCCAAAGACATCATGATCTTGCACTTACACGGGAGAATCTCCTCCTTCAAATCCGGTCCTTGCCAGGTTTCGACCGATTCTTACTTTCGAAGACGATCAAGCAACTTTCTGCCGTGGAAATCTCCGGACCAGTCGTTTACCTTACAGCCAGAAAAGACAGATGTGATGCACTGATCGTTATAGTGGAGTTGGAGAGTGTCGTCCATGTACCCCTCCCTGAAATCTCCTATGCTCATATAGAAGTCCTGCGAAGAATGCTTCACGAACTGCTTGCGCGGCATCGTCTTGTTTTCTCCCGCGATGCTCTCGACGACCTCATCCCCTATGAGGACACAGACCTCTCGACAAAGATTCTCGATTTGTTGCTAGATGGATCTTTTGGCGATGATAGTGACCGGGCAGCGAAACAGGCAAATTCACAACAATCCGAAGAATATACTCCGATCGAGTTGTACCAGTTCATTCTGAAACTCCTTTGGAATGAGGCTGTAAAACCCGTTCTTCAGGCAATTGGCTTGTCAGTAAGTCGTTCATACAAGTCTCAACTTGACTGTGGAGCCATTCTGACCCCAGATTAGAGTCCACCATCTGGCACTGCTCAAATGACCCATATCTTCTGGTGTCCGACTGGTCCTTTTTCCTTTTTACCTATACACGCTGCCGGCCTGTATCACACAGCCGAGCCGGGCACCAAACTTTCTGACTTCGTTATATCCTCCTATTTGCCGACTTTGACTTCGCTCGCATCGTCACCTCGGAATAGATTGCGTGACCCTTCTTCCCCACTTCGCCTACTTGCTGTTCCTCAGCCACCGACAGACGGACAAAATCCACTGTCCTCGGTGAAACACGAGATCGACTCCATTAGCGAATTATGCAAGAAATCCCCTTTGGTAACCCTCCAGAACTCTGATGGCACTGTCGAGGACGTCACAGGGAAGTTGAAGAATACCGACTGGGTCCATTTTGCATGTCACGGAATACAGGATCCCCAGACACCGCTCGACAGCGGGCTATGCCTCGCCAACCATCATCGGTTGAAGCTCTCGGACATTATGCAGTTATCGCGCCCGCAAGGTGGGCTTGCATTCTTGTCTGCCTGTCAGACTGCGCAAGGAGATGAGTCGTTGTCGGATGAATCGGTTCATCTTGCAGCTGGGATGCTTCTTGCCGGGTATAGTAGTGTGATCGGGACAATGTGGTCGATAATGGACAAGGACGCACCAAAGGTGGCGAGGGATGTGAACGAGCACCTCTTTCGAGATGCTAGCCGGGCTCCTGACAGTAGGGAGGCGGCAGTAGCATTGCACTGCGCCGTTCAGAAACTTCGCGACTCTGGCGTTCCCTTTACTTCTTGGGTTCCTTTCATTCACTTTGGTAGATGACCCTGGGTCAAAACGACTGCTTCAGCAAGACTTTTTTCCTCCTATGTTACTCTTTACTTGTACGAACTAGTCTACAGAACGAGCATGTTTATATACGGAGCAATCTTACAGTGTATAGTATCACCTAACCGAGTTCAACTTGAAGGACAAGAGTCGCGGCAGCTGAGACTTAGTACTTTCAATGCAAGTCAAGTTGAGTTCCGACAAATCCCACGCCTGGGCGAGCGACTCCAATCGCTTCTTTGTTTTGTTCGAGGACGGCAACAATTGACTGTCTCGACGTCACGAAATGGCGCATTCACAGCGACGACGATCCAGGCTGCATCGTACTGGCATGCAACGACAGAGTCATTGCAGCCTCTGCTAATTCCTCGGTCTCACTCTGGGACACTGAGACACGTCAACAAATTGGGCACGTCATTCACCACTCCCACTTCATCCGGTCCATGACCATCTCGCCAAGCTGCGCCATTGCGATCGCTGGAGGAAAACAACATCACACTTGGGGATCTTTATGACATCCTTCCCTCTCCCTACCGCAACAATGTGAGTAACGCAGCTCGCATAAGTTCCCGTCCTTATCTGCATGTCCTTAGGTGCGCTTGGAGCAAGAAATCCTTCGCTTGATCATTGACAAACCGGATATTTACGACGTGGTTATGACCCTCCGTGCTAGGGACGCGCATCAAAGTGTGCTTATTATCTGAATGACTCCACTCTGCTGATATTCATTTTTTTCACCAGAGGACGATACAACGAATCTCGAGAAAACTATTCAAGAACTCCGTACCCAACTTGCTATGTCCAACGAGGAGAAAGAGTGCCTAAACGAAAGCTCAAGGGCGTTCTCTCCGCTTTCCACCCCACTTCGATGACAATCTCATTTATTAGATCGCAGTGTCGTCTACTGGAGTACATCTAGACCCAATATATCACCAGATCGAGCCCCCTCACGTTCCGCAGCCGATCGAGAGCGCCAATATGAACGGGATGACCATGGCCTTGCAGTTGTCCTTGCCTGACCCCTTGCTCGCCGTTCAGTTGTACGAGCGACTATATAGCCTTCCTCCTCTTTCTATCCTCACTGGTCGACTCCGCCTTCCTGGATTTGTTTTCTCCCTGACTTCCCTCACGGCTACCACAACGAAACCTGGATCCGACTCGTTCGATCGTGCCACTACTCCCGTCCTCGGTGATATACGCATTGAGGCCGATGACGACTTGGTCGGAAAGCACGGATTGGTCCTCATCCACCCTTGGATCAGTCCCCTTCTGGTCAGGGATTTCTCTGGCGGGGCTGCTCAGTTTGATCTAGCCATGCGTGCCTTGCGGCTCGTCGTTCGACTGAAGCAGCCGTTTGGTGCGCTGTTGCTTGCTTCGGAGGGGCGCGTTCTCTACAAACGTGTCGCGACGGATAGTTCTATCAAGGTTCAGATCCTGGAAGAGACGGCGTTGAAGGAGCTGATGGACAGTATCCGTATAGTCGACGTGCAGTAGTTGTGCATTATTATTGGCTTTGGTTATCGCATACATGGACTCCTTTATATCGCTTTCTGGACCTATCAGTATCTACACTTTCGCAGTGACTTTCAAGCAATACCTTTGTCGTGCCTGTGTGGTGCCGATATGAGCTTTTCACTCTATCGTTTTACCTCACGTCGTCACTTAATGCAGAGAGCTAACTTGCGTTGACCATCCGCCTGCCGTTTCGTGCCGTCACGCAGACCCGGTTAGGCCAGCTAGGCGAGTTCATGGATGCGCATGTCATGGATCTACTCTTGTCCGACAGACTGCTGTTTAAGAATTGTCCGATCCAGTGGTCGGATCCAATTGCGCTCGATGTACTCGCGCAGATCTTCCGTCTATACACCAATGCGATACGCATACTCCGTTTAAGAGTATGTTGGAAAGCGTAGACCACCAGCCAAAGGTGCGCGCGTGCAAAGGCAAAGAGGTGCCGAAGCATCTAGCTGAGGGGCTGCCCATGGTGCTCGTGCTGTACCTATGGCTGTCGTTTCGCAACGCGATGGCATTTTACGACACGGACGAGGCGTATGGGCTGAAGGCTCGTGTGAAGCGTGCACTAGAGTGATGTCTCTGGCAGATATCTTCGCGTGCGCACAGACACGAGACGAGGGTGTTGCGGACGCTCTGACGTAGTCGGGGGAAGACAAACTGGATTATCAATATCGACGAAGGGCGAGGGTGGGAGAGATTGGGTGGCGGGGGTGGCGGGTTAATCATGGGAAACCACTCCCAGCTCGGGGGAGATAAGCCAAACTAGCGACATGCACTGCGACTCGAAACGGGTTGCAGTGCGCGTCACTTGTTATATTGTTCTAATCGGAAGGTCGTTGATGCGGCGAGAAGGCGACGACGGGGCGAGTCTGTTCGGGAACTGGGTAAGCTGAGGACGAGGCAAGGGTAAGGGCGGGGACGAATGGTACGAAATGGTGGCGGGCAAGGTGGGGCGAGGGGGTCGGGATGTGCGTGCGGCGTGTACGTGCACGTCATGATGCATGAGGGGCAAGATGGATATCTGTGTCGCTTCATCGAATCCTGTCGACGCGTGTGCCTGAAAAGGCCTCGTGTGCCCGCACCACCTGTAGTTCCCCCCTTTTCTCTCCCTCTCTCATTCTCTCATTCGAGCAGGAAGTCTCCCTCCTCCCCACTCGTGTACCCCACTATGCGACCAATCTATCCGGGGTCGCGCCCTCGTATCGCGCTCAGTCGCCTCTGCGAGTCTGGCCAACTCCCTCGATAGGGCTTAAGATTGGTAGCTGAACCCTAAACGGACTCGGATGGGCAGCGGTCGGGGTAGCGGCGAAGCTCCCTGATGAGAGCTTTCGCAGGCTCGAAACCGCTACCCACTGCTCCCTTACCTGCCCCTACTCGTACTGTACATCGCACGCCCGATGGTCCGACCCCGATCCTCGGAGAGGGGTGTCCCGACGGACGAGCAA